>AWOL01S0002062.1:0-69051 GCA_000715115.1 Nicotiana otophora | reverse complement strand
GCATAAGGATGTTCCATATAAAAGCTGTGCTATTATACCTTCAGATGAAGATCCGTTCCACTTTCTTTCAAACGAAGGTAAGTTTCTTGCGAGACAAATCTCCTCCATTCAGTTTCACACTTTGGTTTGCCATTGCTAAGTTCCGTCGAGCCACTTTCTGCGTTCAGAGTGCTGGCTGTCACATCATCTGCTTCATTGTCATCCATGAAACTTACATTACTTGGTCTTGTTTCCCTCTTTTTGAGCATTTTAAACTGTCTTCCAAGTCCCTTAACTATGGGTTCAGCCTTACCATCATTCCCAACTGTGTCCTCTGATGGTGTTTCTTGCTTTTGTAGATGCTGAACCCAACAAGAACCAAGTTCCCATCTGATGGACCCTTTGGATTTATCATCCATTCCCTTTAGCTTACTCAAATCATCCTTAATGATTTTATGGACCAAAGACATTGAATTTGCATGGTCGTCCAAATCAGACTGGGGCAATTGACCACCTCCAGAAAAACCAGCAGTCATTGGCTTGTTGAGCAGAAGGCGTAAGCTGGAAAAGGTTAAAACAGAGAATTAGAAGCAAGCACAAAGAAAACCATTAACATAGTCCTAAAGAAGAGTGAATCCTCAATAAAAAAAACTGTTAGATTTAAACATTGACATCAATTGGCCAATGTGACTTATCTTTCACAACCTCAATTTTGAATTTTGATATTATTACCCATGTAACTTGTCATCTCCAATCAAACTCTTAACATGGTGTTGGTTCCCAACTATATGAATTGTCCTCTTCATAAAAGCACGAAAAGTTAATTAAATAANGGGGGTGTTCTCCAGGAGGTGAAAAGAGTATGTTCACACTGAAATAAATAATGCAATGCCTACTTATACCCACTTCCCCCTGGGTGGACCATGTCCCTGCTTATAAATAAAGGAGAAAGGAGGAAAGGAAAATCATACTACAACTATATAAGGGTTTTCCAAATCTCTCATAAGTCAGCTTGTAACTTACATGTATGACAACACTTTCATCGGCAGTTACCCCTTTAGCTAAGTTTCTTTGAGAGACATCCTCAGCAGATTCATTAAAATCTCTACTGCCGATAACTTTGGCTTCTTTCAGGCTAGCATCGCCGAAATCTCTCTTAACTGTAATAGACAAATCACCAATGCAGTCCTCAGAGAGTACTGAACCCAAAGCACAATTTGGGGTACCCCTAGAAGTAGAATCCATGACTTTGTATATGGCTGAGACAGCTTTAAAAATAGAGACGTCAAGGAAAAGATTATGAAGCAAAAAAGCCTTTCGGTCTCGAACCACCCTCTCCTCTTCAGTCTTGCAAGGAAGGTTTGCCAGTACTGCAAAATCTGTAGCCCATGATCTATGATCATGCTCTCCGTTCCCTCCCTGACCTCCGCCGTTGCCACCCCAACTCTCATCTTCCACTGGAAGGGGAGTGAAGTTTGATGCAGAATCAACGACTGATGGAGGGACAAGCCATGTGTTGGCGCGGAAACCATATGGAAGATTACCAAACTGAAAACAAGCAACATAGAAAAAAATATGCGCACACAGTTAAATACCACTTCATTTACCCTTGAAGCTTATTCACAATAAACAAGATGTCACCTTGTTATGTTCTGTAAAGGCCTTCATCAAGGATTCATATGCCTGCAAAGGAAAACCAATCTTTTATTCAAAAAAAGATTAATGTACGCTAACAGAAGAGACGTCACAAATTCAAAGCAATTTAATGAAATAGCAAGTGATATCAATTTTCTGAGTTAAGACTGTTAGTACTGATTAATCAAGCCGATAAAAAGATGAATACAATTGTTCTTATATCCTCTTTCTTATGTATGTCCCAACATGCTATCATTATCAATCAAATAGGTACTGACCTAATGACAGTGGTGTCCCGCCATTAGATACCATTGATGAATCACGTGTAAATGGCAAATGCGATTGATAATTAGGACAATTTAATTTCATTAGTGAAAAGAGAACTTGATGCACAAGAAAAAATTGCAAATTATACGAGTGATGTAAGCAACGCATAGTAAGGCTATGAAGGTACTTGCATTAGCAAAAGCTTGGCTGAGCTGTTGCAGAAGATCAACCAAGCAATGGCTTCGCATAAGTGGCTTCCCCAACGTATAGAAACCTTTTGCGGCTGCAACCACTTGTAATGTCTTCCCATTGCATATCTTAATCTGCACAGAGTTTTGGCATCATCAAAATCCGAACAAATGCAAGACAGGAAGAAAAGAAAGAAAATAAGGTACCTGTAATTCGAAATAATCGCCATCTCGCCTTGTTTTAGCATCGTTACAATCAACTCTTTTCAAACCTGAAATAGCGCATTTAGAAGAAATGCACGATAATATTCTAGAAGTTTCAGATTGAAGTGAGAAGAATATCGAAAGGGAGAAATAAACCGTACTTAGTATAGGCGAAGAGAGGTTAGAGAAAGAGAAGAACTCGTAGAAATCAGAGAGCTTAGGAATTGGATGAATCGCCACCATTTCATTCTCTTCCTGCGCCGCCGAGGCTGACGGCGATGAAGGTGCCACTCCATCGGACGGCGAGGCTGGCCGGCCAGAAGCATTTCGCTGCGCCTTGTGTTTCTTGGCCCGAGATTCCGTGCCTGAGCTGGCGGCGGAGGGAGTGGTGACTTTTCCGGCCTTGGCCTTGGCGAAGCGTGTGGTGCACGCGACGATGTCGAGTAACCTCCGGACATGATCCACTGCCTGAGACTCCTCCGTGTAGTCCTCTGAGAAGTCAGTGGCATTTTTGTTAATAAAGTAGGAATTTCGGGCAATGCTCAAAGGATTTTTGTTAATCAAACTTTTTTGGATTATTTGATGTTTGGCTGCATGTGTGACTTCTCTATTCTATTTGATCAACCAAAAAAATGTGATTTCATAGAAGAAAACAAAAAGAGTAGTAATGGGCACAGTGACATTTTATTCTCACAACAAAACTAATCTATATTCAGTTTAACTACAATAATTACATAATCGATCTTACAGGTGGGATTTGAGGAGGTAAGAGTATACGCACACCCTACCCTTACAATCTGTGAGATAAAAAAGTTATTTCCGATAACTTTCGACCGAATAAAAACGATTACAAAATATTTGAGAAATATAAGAGTAAAAAATTTAATATTCAGTTACTACATTTTAACTAAACGACACCCTATGTTCTTTACAGGAAATGCAATTAATCACTTTTTCTTTACACCCTATGTTCTGCTATAAGCTCAAACATTTTGCAGGAAATGCAAGTATATCTGCACGGACACAGATGGAGTTGTTGATTAAATGTATGGTACTGATTACTGTGAATACTCGGTTGAGATTTCCTGATTGTGCTCAGACGTACTGGTCGACAGAAAATCACTAGTAGTACAACAGCATTTAATATATACTATATATTAGTATTATTTATTAACGGGGAGTAGGTGAAGTTTTTCACTTTGAAGTTGATGGTGATTGTGAAGATTCATTTTTCCTTATCAATTTTGATGATATATTTTGTTTATTTCAATTTAATAGTAAAATTTTAAAGTTAAATTAAATTAGTTCACCTTAATATTTTAAAATTTAAATTTAAATATTTAAAAATTATACAAAAAACACCGTAAGTTGCAACTTTTCTCGTATGAATACGATAGACTTTCGATAAACTAAATATTTAATTTAAATTGAAAAGGAGGAGATACTTACTTTTTATTGAAATACACGCCACTAGTTTAACCATAACCTATCTACACCTCTTGCCTTCGGCAAATAAGGTTGGTGGGCTCTAATTTAATCATTCTTGTAAGTAGGACAAATGATAATAACAAATATACTACGTAACAGAAAAAGTATATCTGAATGGAATCTGCTGCTCTCTCAAATTTCAAGTGAGAACAATATTTATTTATTAATTAAATTTTGTATTACACAAAAGTTGAAGTCATGCAACATTGGAATTCCCTAAACATGCCTGGAGGCTGAAAATATAGCGTCAAATTTGAGGTATTTTCTTTTTCTTCTCTAGAGTAAAAGTTCAAACCCCTTTTTAATACTTATTCATTAAAATAGTAAAACCCAACACGTGAACCTATATACACAGGGAGGAAATTTAATAAACACCTACCTTCAACCATCCTCATCAAACATGGCTTCAGAGTCGCAGCATCTAACCTGTCATTTAGTTTTGGTCCCTTCACCTGTTCAAACCACCATCACTTTTCCAAATTAATACACTTTCTTGTTTTGAATATAAAGATTTTTAAAAAGAACAAAACAAAGATTAACTTCCACAAAAAAATAAAAATACAAAGAGACAGAGAAATAGTCAATTTGTAATTTAACGCAATTAAGAGTGAACTCACCTCATGAGACAAAGAATAGTTTGTGAAATGACATGTTTCAACATTGGCAGCTAATAGCTTCCTCACATCCAGTATCTTGTCCGTTGAGATGCCCTTCAATAAGTAAATTTGATTTCAATTAATCAGCCAATTAGTTATTATTATTATTTTCTCCATACACAAGTGAGAAATGCCAGCAGTGTTTATTTGAATTTTCATTGTAAATTAAATGAATCATCGATACCTTGAGAACAACTTCAGTTTCATAGGGAGTGACGACAGTTATGTCAAGAATACTGGGAATCACTGTAAAGAAACAAAAAGGAAAATGTTATTAAAGAGAAAAGTTAAATGAATTTTAAAAAAAAAACATAAGTATACATATACTAAGAAATATACATGAGATATGTATTGAACCTTTCTCTTCTTTCTTCTTTTTGTCTGTCTTAGCTTTGTTTCCCTTTCCCCTGCCTGATCTTGGCGCCATGAACTTTCTCCTTTTCCACTCTAATTATGCTTTTCAGCTTCAACAAAGAGCTGACCAATTGCCAAAAGTACTGAAATTGCACGAACAAAAAGTCTAAAACTTTAATTCATTTGGTGCATATCAAGAAATGGTATAAAACAGTAGTGAGAAAAAGCAGAAGCGTTGAAAAGTGGAGAAGAGAATGAAAGAGGATGAGGAAGCTAAATAGTAGTGAGAGAGTTGGAGATAGCTTTAGGAGATAGATAAAGTAGTGAAAGGAAATCTAGTGAAGGGTTTTGAAAGAAGATGATAGGATAAGGTGTGGGGGTTTTTGATTCTAGCTACTCCTTATTTCTTTTTCTTTCTTGTATTTCAATACTTAGTGAAAATCTTGACCTCACCTTTGTTGGTGCTTAAATGGACATGAATTATTGTGATATTAGACAGAGGATTTTAAACTCTTCACGAGGAGGTAATGTGGGGGATGATGTCCTTTTCTAATAGGAAGAAGGGAGGCCAATAATCATGATTTTTAAGATACAAACAAAATTGGTGGGGAAAATAAATAAAAAAATGGTGGGGTTAAGGAAGCTCAGGCCAACCGTTGGTTTCGCGACACGTGTCACCCTCTTGATGGGTTTTTCTTCCATTTTGCCCTTTTTCTTGTTTTTTTCATGTATTGGCACCTTTTAATTATATTTTCGCCAACCTCTTGGAGCAATTTCTGAGACCACAATTTCGTCATTCTTTCACTATTTTCCCACTAATTCCATTTTATATGCTTAATGATATACTTAATGGATTTAAATTTCAGGCACTGATAATATAAAAATATATTTTTTATTTTACATCAATATAATTTCATTGTGTCGGTAAATTATCTATCCTTTTTAACATAACATAAGCAAAATCATTATAACCAATTTGTATTTATTAAATTAATGTAAAATTAGATGGTCTATGCTGCATGTGATTAAGAGAGAGAGACGAAAAACGCACTAAGCAAAGTAATTATTTTGAAATTTCAACTTAAAGATTCGCACAGTGTGTCCACAAGTTTCACGTTTCATTCTAATTATTATAAGTAGTGTTCGTTTCTGTAGTCATCATTGTACTTTTTATTTTCATCAAAAAATCCAGCAAGGGCACTCAAGAAACACATTTTGATACCTAAAAATATTTGGCAAGATTAAACTTTCAAATGGAGCGTGGGAGAACGCTGTGAATTTTAAGTAGAAGAATTAATCTAAATAATCACTCATCCAATCGGTTAAATTAAAAATAGCTTATGGATATTTAATATATGTATAATCATATATAATATGTGTATAATCTACGTATATTAGTTAATAAAAATAAACAGTGAATTCGACCGCCTATTTTGGTAAAAATCCCATTTCAGTAAGCTGCTAATTTCATATTGAGATCTTCCCCATTTTTTCCAAGGTTTCTAAGAATTATTTGGGAATTTGCCGTTCGAATATTTCATATTGATTGAAGGAATATGTTGTTATTTCATCATATTATCTTGGACGACGTTCTTTTGAGTTTGAGTTAAGTTTTCTTAATATGGTGTCTAGTCACACTTATCCTAATTTTTCGTTATTCAATATAGGGTCCCCCATATTAAGGTTTTTCGTTACCTAATATTGGACTTCCATATTAAATTATTTACGCTTCATATGTCCAGCTCTAGAGAGTTTATACTAAAAAATGAAAATGTTGCAGCGTGTGCACAATATGTCAATCAAAAAAGAATTTAAATCAATTAACTAAACTATAGAATCACTCATTAACTAGTTGTCTCAAGGATTCTCAAAGTATCTACTGCTTAAATGGCAAAGGGTGAGGTTTTTCCAAAGGATTCTTCGGACAGGTAATGGCACTAAGAACAGCTACTATAGACAACAACGTCATTGTAATCGAAGCACGACAGAGCAGGCTCTGTTGTTATTACGGTTTTGGGCGGGGTTTGTAATTGTCTTCATCGCTTTTTCCAAATCCGCAAATTCGTCTTAAGAAGCCTGACTTGTTTGTACTTATGGTTAAATACACTTTCAAAGAGCATTTAAATTGTCCAACAATTTTCCTCCGACTTATATTTTCAGACTTTAAAATTTGAAAACGAAAACAAAAAAAATGAAAATTAGCGCTATCACTTCTATTTGTGATATTTTTTGGAATAGTTGAGGTGCGAAATTTGTAGAGTAACACTATTATAGAAGAAGAAGAAAAAAACATTAGTACTTTTATTCATGTGGAACTCCTTTAGCATTTCGAGCTACTCGACCTGCTCTCATTTTATTATTTTTCTAGCCAAGCGCTATATAACTTGAGGAGAACTTTTGCTCGTTATAAACAATGTAGCGAGTACTAATTGTAATCTAAAAATAAATTGTAAGAGCAATAATTACTTCAAATAAGATTCCTTTGTTGTCCGACTATCGATATCTCGTCCTTTGACTTCAAATTTGTCACCTTATGGTTTGAGTGGAAAAGAATTAGATGAAATCTGAAACTCTAACCATAATATTTGTGTACGGGTAAAAACTGAGCTTATAATACATTCCGGCCTCCAATAGAATAAAACGAACTCAAGTATGATTGCGAAGGATCGGAATCGAAGCAAAGGTCCCATCGAGTCAGGATTTGGGGATATGATGCCTACCCTCGAGAATATTGGGGTTATGATTCGAGATCGATCCAAATCCTGAAAAACTTCGGAGAACATCGTCAGGCAATCAAGCATGACAATATTCGCGGCCGGCCGGATATCACAACGTGGATCTCAGCACGTATCGATGAAGAACTGGCAATCAGCTAAACATAAGATTTTTTACCTTTTATGGAATTGTACGTAGAGTAGGATTTCTCTACTATATAGAGGGGGTCTGATAATTCATTAGACACATTGTAACACGTATTCCAAAGTAATATACTACCATTTTCACTGTTATTGTAAGTTTTTCTCTCGTTCATCAAAATTGTCCACTGTGAGCCCGGATCCAGGGTGAATACTTCACCAAGGCTAGAATCATCCTCCTTGCGTGGTTTGAATTTACTGTATCTTTACTTGTTCATTCTAACTCAATTTATCATTTTGTATCAAATTAATCTGCATATACTTAAAACCATTTACAAATTTAATTGTTATCCAATTTTGAGGGTAAACAGTTTGGCGCCCACCATGGGGCTAAGGATAATAGTAAAAATTTGATACAAATTTCCATAACACACCCTACTTTACACTTGTTCTTTGAAGTGTCTTTGATTTCAGGTCTAAGTTTAAAATGTCGAACTCCCAATCTGCCCCTCTAATCACGGATGTTGAGTCTGGCCACCATGGCGAGAACAACAATATGGTGTCCGGAAACGAGGTGCCCCCTACCGATCCCAACGGAATTTCGGCCGCAGACCTGATTGACGCCAACTCACATATGGCCATTAACGCGAATTTGCCTACCAATCTTGAGAACAGCGTCCGCGGGAGAGTCCGGTCGGTAGCCCAAAATACAAGTAACGGTGAAGGAGATGGCATTAACTTGCGGGTGATCCTCAAAATATTGCAGGCTCAGCAGGCAGTGATAGCCCAACTGCATAACCAAAGTCGCGCTCCCAGTAGAGTTGAGTCCGAACCATCCCGGAAAAACACTCATGAATCATCCATAGATAGGCCAAATGAAGCTGAACCCGGGACCAGTCTTGAGATAATAAAGATACTCGAGGAATTGACAAAACGGGTAGAAATAGGAGGAAAAAAAATCGAAGCAAACGACAAGAAGGTGGAGACCTACAACTCTAACGTCAACCAAATCCCTGGAGCACCACCGATACTGAAAGGCCTAGATTCAAAAAAGTATGTTCAAAAACCTTTTCCTCCGGGCGCAGCTCCAAAGCCGATCCCAAAGAAGTTCTGCATGTCTAAAATTCCTAAGTACAACGGAACAACTTATCTAAATGAACATGTGACCCCATACACGTGCGCCATCAAGGGGAACGACTTGGAAGATGATGAGATTGAATTTGTCTTGCTGAAAAAGTTCGGAGAGATCTTGTCGAAAGGAGCTATGATATAGTATCACAACTTACCTCTCAATTCTGTTGACTCATTTGCTATGCTTGCAGATGCTTTTGTAAAAGCACACACCGGATCCATTTAGGTTGAAACCAGGAAGTCGGACCTTTTCAAGGTAAAGCAAAGAGATAACGAGATGCTCAGGGAGTTCGTGTCAAGGTTTCAAATGGAACGGATAGACCTGTCGTCGGTGGCAGACGATTGGGCCGTTCAGGCCTTCACCCAAGGACTCAATACTCGAAGCTCATTGGCTTTGCAATAGTTAAAGCAAAATCTGGTACGGCTATAACTTGGGTCGATGTGCATAACCAGTATCAATCGAAAATTGGGGTCGAAGATGATCAACTTAGGGCCCCTTCCGGGGTCTGTTTATCCCGTACGAGCTAGTGACAGATCCAAAAGAGACATTGACCGTGAACCAAGGTCAAGTAGATATTGGTATCAGCCATACAACGGTGATCGTAGGGGTAACGGGTCTGGACGAAACCCTGTGAGGAGTGAAAGTAGAAGCGATCAAGGTCAATATAACTGAGGACTCATGACCAAAAATGGTTTCGATGAGCCCATCGGGCCTAAGGAAGCGCCGAGGTTATCAGAGCATAACTTCAACATCGATGTCGCTGCCATCGTATCTGCAATCGGACGCATCAAATACACCAAGTAGCCTCGACCTCTACAGTCCGATCCATCCCAAAGGGATCCCAACTTAATGTGTAAATATCATGGCACTCATGGCCACAGAACAGAAGATTACCGAGAATTGAGAGAGGAAATATCCCGGTTGTTCAACAACGGGCATCTTCGGGAGTTCCTGAGCGATCGAGCCAAAAACCATTTCAGGAATAGAGATTCTAGTAAGCAGATCGAGTAGGAGGAGTCCTAGCTCGTCATTAACATGATCATCGGTGGGGTCGACGTTCCTCGTGGGTCGATGTTAAAGTGCACCAAAGTATCCATCACGAGGGAAAACTGGAATCGAGATTACATACCAGAAGGAACCTTGTCTTTCAACGCCGAGGACGCTGAATGCATCGTGTAGTCCCACAATGATGCACTAGTAATATCTGTACTCATAAATAAATCTCAGATTAAGAGTGTTTTAATTGATCCAGGTAGGTCGGCTAATATCATTAGATCGAGGGTTGTGGAATAACTAGGTCTACAAGACCAAATTGTACTTGCAGTCAGAGTTCTTAACGGATTCAACATGGCATGTAAAACCACTAAAGGGGAGATAACATTACCGATGAATACAATCGGAACCAGTTAGGAAACAAAGTTCTATGTGATTGAAGAAGACATGAGGTACAATGCTCTGTTCGGGAGACCGTGGATTCACAACATGAGAGCGGTACCCTCGATGCTACACCAGGTGCTGAAATTCCCGACACTGGAGGGATTAAAAACAGTTTACGGAGAACAACCGGCCGCAAAGGAGATGTTCGTGATCGACGAGGTGATCCCGGTATCTACACTTTTGACATTAAAGGGTATAAGTCTGGTTTCCAGAGAGGAAATCAAATAGTAATTACCCACACCAGCCTCGATCGAACCGGAGAATCAAGGGACGGGCGACGACGATGACTACGAAGTTCCCAGGTCTTTCATAGTTCCCGATGATTCCGACGCCACCAAATCAACGGTCTAAGAATTGGAGCAAGTCATATTGATCGAACACCTGCCCAATCGTAAGATATACCTGGGCACAGGGTTAAGTCTCGAGCTCAGGAAAAAACTCATTCAATTCCTTATAGCTAACATAGATTGTTTCGCTTGGTCCCACCTCAATATGTCAGGGATTCCGACGGAGATAACTACTCACAAGTTGAGCCTAAATCTGAAGTTCCATCCGGTCAAGCAGAAAAGGAGGCCTCAATCAGAAGTCAAGCATGCATTCATCAAGGACGATGTATCTAAACTCCTTAAAATAGGGTCCATCCGGGAGGTTAAGTACCCAGATTGGTTAGCAAACGTAGTAGTAGTACCTAAAAAGGGGAATAAATTAAGAATGCGTGTAGACTATAAAGACTTAAAAAAGGCATGCCCCAAGGACTCTTTCCCTCTACCAAACATCGATCGCATGATCGATGCAACGGCCGGCCACGAGATCCTCAGTTTTCTCGATGCCTACTCCATGTACAACCAAATTCGGATGTACCTTGACGACCATGAAAAAATGTCCTTCATCACTAAATACGGTACCTACTGTTATAACTTAATGTCATTCGGGCTAAAAATGTCAGTGTCACTTACCAACGCCTAGTAAATCGGATGTTCAAAGAGCAAATAGGAAAATCAATAGAGGTTTACATTGACAAATGTTAGTTAAGTCCATGCGATCAGAGGACAATTTGAAACATTTGCAGGAAACCTTCAACATATTGAAGAAATATAATATGAAGTTGAACCCGAAGAAATGCGAATTCGGGGTCGGGTTCGGGAAATTCCTCGGATTTATGGTGTCCAACCGGGGAATCTAGATTAATCCCGATAAGATCAAAGTCATCGAAGACATCACCGTTATGGACAATGTCAAGGTCGTTCAAAGGTTAATCGGGCGCATAGCCGCTTTGGGTCGATTCATCTCGAGGTCCTCCGACAAGAGCCATCGGTTCTTCTCACTGTTGAAGAAGAAGAATAACTTCTCATGGACCATGTAGTTCCAACAAGCCTTGGAGGAACTCAAGCGGTACCTCTCGAGCCCACATTTGCTTCATACTCCGAAGGCAGATGAACAGTTGTACCTGTATTTAGCGGTATTCGAGGTAGCGGTAAGTGAAGTCCTAGTTTGGGAAGAGGAAGGTATGCAATTTCCTATCTATTATGTTAGCAGAACTCTAGGCGAGGCCGAAACTAGGTATCCTCACCTAAGAAAATTGGCGCTCGTTTTACTAAGCTCTTCTAGGAAGTTAAAATCGTACTTTCAATGTCATCTCATATGTGTTGTGACTACTTTCCCATTAAGAAACATAATGCATAAACCCGAGATTTCGGGACGACTAGCCAAATGGGCCGTGGAGATCAGCGGGTATGATATCAAATATCAACCCCGAACCGCCATCAAATCTCAATTTGGCGGACTTCGTGGTCGACTTCACGCCAACCCTAATTACCGAGGTTGAGAAGGAGTTGTTGTTGAACCCGGGGACCTCTTCCGAAATCTGGACCCTCTTTACGGATGGTGGTTCGAATGCAAAGGGGTACGGGTTTGATATCGTGTTGAATCCACCGACATATAATATAGTTAGGCAATCTATTAGAACTGTAAAGTTGACTAACAACGAGGCCGAGTATGAGGCCATGATTGCAGGTCTTGAATTGGCTAAAATACTGAGGGCCGAAATGATCAAAGCTAAGTGTGATTCCATTATCGTGGTGAACCATGTCAATGGAACATTCTAAGTCAGAGAGGAATGAATGCGAAGATACATGGATAAGCTACAAGTGGCGTTACATTGGTTCAGGGAATGAACATTACATGTACGTCGGGATCAAAATAGTGAGGCCGATGCTCTTGCTAACTTGGGATCGTCGGTCGACGACATCGAATTCAACTCGGTAACAGTCGTACAACTCATAAAATCAATAGTGAGGAAGGCCATGCCGAGATAAACTCGACAAGCTTAACCTGGGACTGGAGAAACAAATATGTAGATTACTTGAAGACCAGAAAACTTCCCTCGGATCCTAAAGAATCGAGAGCTCTGCATACGAAGGTGGCCCAATTTAACTTGTCTGAAGACGGTACCCTATTCAGAAAAATATTCGATGGCCCAATCGCCATATATCTAGGACTGGGAGACACCGAGTATATTTTGAGGGAAGTCCACGAGGGTACCTACGGGAATCATTCGGGCGTCAAGTCGTTGGCTCGGAAGATAATCAGATATGGCTACTACTGGATCGACATGGAAAAAGACACAAAGGAGTTCATGCGAAAATGCGACGAATGTCAGAGGCATACTCTGATGATCCATCAGCGCGGGGATGTGATGACCCAAAATGTCATCTTTAAATTTAATAATTAATTCTGTGTTCTAAGATCTCGAAAAGTACTATTTATCATTCCTCGACATGCGTACGCAGTCCGTAAAATTTTCCGAAAAGTTTTTATGTGAAAAATGAATTAAAGTATGAATTAGAGCTTTAAAACTCAACTGAGTTGACTTTGGTCAATATTTTGAGCAAACAGATTCGGACCAGTATTTTGACAGTTTCGGTAGGTCCATATCGTGATTTAAGACTTGAGCGTATGCTCGGAATCAAATTCTGCGGTCCCTAGCCGGAGATATGAAATTTTGATGAAAAATTAAAAGTTTAAGTTCAAATAGTGACCTGATGTCGAATTATGTGCAAACGACCCCGGAATAGAATTTTAATGATTCCAACAGCTCTGTATGGTGATTTTGGACTTAGGAATGTGATCGAAATTTTTATTGGAAGTCCGTAGTGAAATTAGGCTTGAAATGGCTAAAATAGGAATTTAAGTTTGGAAGTTTGACCGGTGAGTTGACTTTTTGATATCGGGGTCGGAATCCAGTTCTGAAAATTTTTACAGCTCCGTTATGTCATTTATGACTTGTGTGCAAAATTTGAGGTCAATCGGACTTAATTTGATAGGTTTTGACATCGAATGTAGAAGTTGGAAATTCTTAAGTTTCATTAAGCTTGAATTGGGGTGTGATTTATGATTTTATAGTTGTTTGATGTGATTTAAAGTTTCGACTAAGTTCGTATAATATTTTAGGACATGTTGGTATATTTGGTTAAGGTCCTGAGGGTCTCGGGTGAGTTTCGAATGGTTAACGGATCAAATTCGGACTTAGAAGAAATCTGGAAAAATTTCTGTCTTCTGGTGTAATTGCACCTACGAGAAATTGGTCGCAGGTGCGATGTCGCAGATGCGGCTCATGTTAAGCTAAAGCGAGAGGAAGGGCGCATGTGCGGGCAGGCCCGCAGGTGGGATGGAATTTTTCACACCTGCGAAGGCGCAGATGCGGTCCAAAGCTCGCAGAAGCGAAGGCAGCTGGGCTGAGCAATTTCCATAGATGCGGGACCGCAGGTGCGAGAATTTTGTCCGCAGGTGTGAAAGCACTGGGCAGTGTACAAAACAGAAGGGTCCGAGAAATTTTGTCATTTTTGACATTTTCAAAAGCGGGTGAGGTGATTTTTGAGCGAGAAATCTTGAGGTAAGTCACATGTGATCATTGCTAGTCAATTCTATTGGATTATCATTGAATATTTCGAATAGATTACGTGTTTTGGGGTGAAATTAGAGGATTTGGGCCTAAGGATTTCAAAATGAGAATTTGAGATTTGGAAGTCAAGTTAATATCGGATATTAGTAAAAATGGTACGGTTGGACTCGTGGTTGAATGGGCGTTCGTATTTCGTAACTTCCGCCAGTTTTCAAGACGTGGGCCCCACGGGCTATTTTTGAGTTAATTTTTGGATTTTATTGAAAAATATAGTATTTTCTTATAGAATTGATTCTATAATTTTTGTTGACTGTATCGAATTAATTATGACTATATACGAGTCGATCGGTGTCGAAAAATCGAGAAAAAGGCATACTACGTGATTAAATTGGAGCAAGTCGAGGTAAATGACTTGTCTAACCTTGTGTGGGGAAAATTTTCCCTAGAATTGGTATTAATTGTAATGTGATGAAAGTCGTGTACACGAGGTGACGAGCGTGTGCACGGGCTAAATGTGAAAGTTTATGTTTTAAATTGTGTAGATCACTGTTGCATATTAATTAAATTATTAAATCTTGTTATATTCCCCATCATTGTTTTGATTTATATACTTTAAATTTGCTTGACCTTTTTTCTGCTAATTGGTTTACTTGTTTAGTTGGAACTTGGTTTCTTTTATTCTGTGCATTATTTGCAGGTTGGTTTTCTTTAAATTAAATATTATTAATATGAAGTATTTGACATTTTTAAAATTAGTATTGAAGTAACGTATTAAAGATTTTGAAATATTATTTTGCTGAATTAATTATTCCTGAATATTATTGATGATTTATTTTGGCATGAGCCCTGAGCTTTTTATTGTGAAAAAATATTATTGATGATTTATTTTGGCATGAGCCATGAGCTCTTTATTGTGGAAAAATATTGTTGTTGAATTATTTTGGCAAATTAAATTATTTGAGCACTTGAGGTACAAATTGTGATATATTATGATATTGATACGCATGCGGTGGTATAAGGTCTGGGTATTGAAACGCATGCGATGAGATAAGGGTGGCTTGATACGCATGGCTAGTAGGGGGAACTACTAGAAGTCATGCGGTGTGATAAGGATGGCTAAAACGCGGGATGCTATTTCGGAAAAAATATTTTCTTTAAAATAAATTGTGAAGGCTCCCGCGGTGGGATAAGAAAATGAGATATTGTGAATTTATTTATGATTTGGGACTAGGAGGCGGTACCTCGAGAGTGCCCTTGTTGATATTGATTTATGGTCGTAGCTGCCTTTAATTTTTGTTGTGATTTTTCTTAAAGTTGAAAAGAAATTCTATTTTTTTTTCACAAGGTATTTATTTTCCATTATTTGGTATAATTAAATGTGACATACTACTTGATTCATTTCCATTGTCATTTTATCTTATTATATTATTTAAATATTTTACCATGTCATTATTTATTATCCGGTAGGGGCTGACCTGACCTCGTCACTACTCTACCGAGGTTAGGCTTGACACTTACTGGGTACCGTTGTGGGTTACTCATACTACGCTTCTGCACATCTTTTTGTGCAGATTCAGATACATCATATCTGACCAGGTATCAGTAAACTAGCTGTACGAGGAGACTTCGAGGTATATCTACCAGCGCCTGTAGACTCCGGAGTCCCCTTCTATCATTATTATGTTGCTTCCTTATTTTTCTTAGACTTTAATATATAGAGACATTGAGAAATTGTTTTTTAGAAGCTTGTGACTTATTTCTACCGGGTTTTGGGAGTTGAACTTGTTTGAATTGTAGTTTATTTATTTTAGATATTTATTATTTTTTCGCATTGATAGGTTTACCTAGTTTTAGAGACTATGTGCCATCACGACATCCTACAGAGGGAATTTGGGGTCGTGACAGGGGAACTGCTGCATTCAGTTTTGTCACCCTGGCCATTCATGAAATGGGGAATGAACATCGTTGGTCCTCTGCCCTGGGCGCCTGATAAGGCTCTTTATCTTATTTATTACTGATTATTTTTCTAAGTGGGTGGAAGCCTAGGCATTTTAGAAAGTCGAGGAGAAGAAAGTTATTGAATTAATATGGGACCACATAATATGTCGATTCGGAATGTCAGTCGAGATTGTGTGAGACAATGGGAAAAAGTTCATCGGTAGCAAAGTGACTAAGTTTTTCGAGGACCATAAGATCAAAAGGATCTTATCAAAATGCCCTATCACCCTATTGGAAACGGGCAAGTAGAGTCCACGGACAAAACCGTACCCCAAAACCTCAAAAAGAGGTTGACCGACGCCGAAGGAAAATAGAATAAAATCTTGTCCAAAGTCCTATGGGCATACCGTACGACCTCAAAATCCAGTACCAGGTCCACCCCGTTCTCATTTGTCTACAGTGCCAAAGCTTTTATACTGAGTGAAGTAGGAGAACCGAGTCTAAGGTTCTAATATGCGACCGAAGAGTCAAGCAACGAGGCCGTGAGTACGAACCTGGAACTGTTAGACGAAAGGCGCGAGGTCACCCTCGTCCGGTTGGCCGCCCAAAAGTAACGGATCAAAAGATATTACAATTGGAGAGCCAACCTTCGACACTTCAATATCGGGGACTTGGTGTTAAGAAATGTGACATTGAGCACCCGAAACCCAAAAGAAGGGAAGTTGGGACCGAATTGGAAAGATCCATATCGAATTATGGAGATCACCGGCAAAGGATCGTACAAACTCGAAATGATGAACGGTGAGCGGCTACCGAAAAACTGGAACATAATCAACTTAAAACAATATTACTGCTAAGATATGACCCCATTCATTACTCTCCTTTAAACATATTACGAATTAGACTAATGCTTGTAGTTAACAGCCAAGGAATGATTCAACTATTAGGCCTGAAAGCACGCGTTGCACTCTTTTTTGCCTTGAACCGATTTTAATCCAAATGGGTTTTTCGGTATGGATTTTAACGAGGCAACAGTAGATCGTGCTAACTTAGAATTGAAGACCGACTATGAATCAGAGTCAAGGTTCGCATTAACAGTATCTGAGCCCTCTCTAAGATCGAACTCGAATACTGGGGGCCATTACCCCCGGGTAATGATTTTAGCAATAAAGGAAACTTCGTGCTTAAACAAGTCTGGACTTGGTGGATAGGATTTGTTAAAAGGGCCAAAGTGTCAAATGAATCGTGCCCACATAGACCACTTAAGCCATAACATGAAGTTTGTACACATTTGCAATCTTGTATGTTGCACATAAATAAAAGAAAGTTTCTACCTTGCAGATACATATTTTGTCTCTTAAAAACTATTGTATTTTGTTCCTTAAGGACATCGGTCCAAAGGGCCACCTTTGTCCAAATCCAGGAAGATCACCCCCGCTCGGGGACTGTCATTATGGGGAATCCTGGACAGTTCGGGCTACGAAGCTCGGGGGCACAAAACCTATTGGGCAGTTTCCGAACTTCAAATGCTACGGCCATCCCCATTCGGAGACTGTGGTCTCGGGCGAGCCCGGATGACTCGGATTAATAAGCCTATTGGGCAACACCCGAACTTAAAAGGCTATAGCCGTCCTAGAACGGCTCGGAGACGTCCGAGATCCGTAACCGAAACATAAGGCCTTCAAAATTTTTAAATCGGTTCAAAGGCTACTCTCGACAAAATTATAATCTAAAAATTCTAAGTAAACACTTCAGAGAAAGCTTCTAGTCATACCAAGCCCCCACAAGTCTTAAACAAAATAATATCGAGAACGAGCATTGTTAGAACCTCCGAACAAGACCTAATTATTACGTGCTAAGGCATTCGGCGTCTTTACAATCGTAAAGAAAAAAGCAAAAAAAGAACAAACTTGAAAATTGTCGAAGGGAAAAAAAGAGTTTTGTATATATACACAAATTTTTACAAAGGCCAAACAGCCTCAACAAAAACTATAAAAGTACAAAAGAGAAGAAAAATCTAACAAGGCACCTAAGAAGCCTGATCTTCGTCGGATCTTGCCTCATCACCAGGTTCATCGAGGTCTTTCCCGTCTTCGTATCCACCTGAGCCCTCAAAATCTTCCTCATACTTGGGGTATGCCAACTTCTTGTCCTCGGCCTCGAGCCTTTTAACATTTTTGATCCCGGCCGATAAATTAAATTCCTGGGCATGAACTTCCTCGAGAGCCTCCCTCGGGACTGCCACCTTACATATTCGACAATGGCCTTCAGGCGTTCCTACGCTGCCTTAGCATCAACTTTGTATTGGCCCACCATCTCTTCAGCGTCGGCCCTGGTTATTTCCGCCACTGACTTGGCTGTTTCAAGCTCATTGGCATGGATATCCCGTGCGGCAACGGCCGAACCCAGTTGAGACTAGAGGTCTTCAATATTTTGGGATCGGGTTTCAGCTTTTTCCTTCATCGATCGAAGTTAGGCCTCCGCCGAGGCCAACTGCTCCTAGGCAGTCTTCTTTTCTGAAGCTAATCGGTCCATCTTTCCCTTTCACTCTTCGGCCATGGCCTTGACCTCGTCCATCTCAGCCTAGGGTTGGTCGACTCGATCAACCTTCTGCTGAACTTGCGGATTTTGAATGTTAGACGCTGTGTCTTGCTCATCATTACTAACTTTAAAGATTTTTACATGTTCCACGAGGTCGGCGTGTTCTTTCTGAGCCACATCCAACTCGGTTCTAAGGCTTTCGACTTCTCCTTCACGTTGCTCGTTGAGAAGCTTATACATGCCTCTCTTCTTAGCAAGCTCTTTGACTTCGGCCTCGAGTTATATCAACTCATCCCGATACCGGAGGAAGGTTTCATGGTGAAGCACTGAGGCCTGCAAATATGAGAAGATATATTAGAATTATCAAGAACTAAAATTGAAAAATAAAAAGGTTTGGTAATACCTTACCCGGTTCAGCGCATGTTGTGCTTCGTTGAATAGGCATGGTGCATATACCTCATTCATTTTTGCATGGTCTTCTTTGGTTACCAAGCACCGTAGGTAACTAGCTATCCCTATGGGGACGAAAAGAATCTTGGCATCCTACTGAACTGTGATAACAACAGACCGCCCGACCAGGATCCGCACTCGGAGCGGGGAACCGATTGATCAATCTTGGGCTCAAGCTCAACCCGCCAACCTCCGAGAGTGGAATTTTACTTGGCACCTCTAATTCACCCAATCCGGTGTTCCTTAAGGACATTGGTCCAAAGGGCCACCTTTGTTCAAATCCAAGAAGATCACCCCCACTCGGGGACTGTCGTTATGGGCAAGCCCTGACAGTTCGGGCTACGAAGCTCGGGGGCACAAAACCTATTGGGCAGTGCCCGAACTTCAAAGGCCACGGCCATCCCCATTCGGGGACTGTGGTCTCGGGCGAGCCCGGATGACTCGGATAATAAGCCCATTGGGCAACACCCGAACTTAAAAGGCTATGGCCGTCCTAGAACGGCTCGGAGACGTCCGAGATCCGTAACCAAAACATAAGGCCTTCAAAATTTCTAAACCGGTTCAAAGGCTACTCTCGACAAAATTATAATCTAAAAATTCTAAGTAAACACTTCAGAGAAAGCTTCTAGTCATACCAAGCCCCCACAAGTCTTAAAAAAAATAATATCGAGAACGAGCATTGTTCGAACCTCCGAAAAAGACCTAATTATTACGTGCTAAGGCATTCGGCATCTTTACAATCGTAAAGCAAAAAGCAAAAAAGAACAAACCTGGAAATTGTCGAAGGGAAAAAAAGAGTCTTGTATATATACACAAATTTTTACAAAGGCCAAACAGCCTCAACAAAAACTATAAAAGTACAAAAGAGAAGAAAAATCTACAAGGCACCTAAGAAGCCTGATCTTCGTCGGATCCTGCCTCATCACTAGGTTCATCGAGGTCTTCCCCGTCTTCGAATCTGCCTGAGCCCTCAAAATCTTCCTCATACTTGGGGTATGCCAACTTCTTGTCCTCGCCCTCGAGCCTTTTAACATTTTTGATCTTGGCCGATAAATTAAATCCCTGGGCATGAACTTCCTCGAGAGCCTCCCTCCGGGACTGCCACCTCACATATTCGACAATGGCCTTCAGGCGTTCCTACGATGCCTTAGCATCAACTTTGTATTGGGCCACTATCTCTTCAGCGTCGGCCCTGGTTATTTCCGCCACTGACTTGGTTATTTCAAGCTCATTGGCATGGATATCCCGTGCGGCAGCGGCCGAGCCCAATTGAGACTAGAGGTTTTCAATTTTTTGGGATCGGGTTTTAGCTTTTTCCTTCGTCGATCGAAGTTGGGCCTCCGCCGAGGCCAACGGCTCCTGGGCAGTCTTCTTTTCTGAAGCCAATCGGTCCATCTTGCCCTTCCACTCTTCGACCATAGTCTTGACCTCGTCCATCTCAGCCTAGAGTTGGTCGACCCGATCAACCTTCTGCTGAACTTGCGGATTCTGAACGTTAGACGCCGTGTCTAGCTCATCATTACTAACTTTAAAGATTTTTACATGTTCCACTAGGTCGGCGTGTTCTTTTTTAGCCACATCCAACTCGGTTCTAAGGCTCTCGACTTCTCCTTCACGTTGCTCGTTGAGAAGCTTATACATGCCTCTCTTCTCAACAAGCTCTTTGACTTCGACCTCGAGTTGGATCAACTCATCCCGGTACCGGAGGAAGGTTTCATGGTGAAGCACTGAGGCCTGCAAATATGAAAAAAGATATTAGAATTATCAAGAACTAAAATTGAAAAATAAAAAGGTTTGGTAACACCTTACCCGGTTCAGCGCCTGTTGTGCTTCGTTGAATAGGCATGGTGCATATACCTCATTCATTTTTGCATGGTCTTCTTTGGTTACCAAGCACCGTAGGTAACTAGCTATACCTATGGGGACAGAAAGAATCTTGGCATCCTACTGAACTGTGATAACGACAGACTGCCCGACCAGGATCCGCGCTCGGAGCGGGGAACCGATTGATCAATCTCGGGCTCAAGCTCGACCCACCAACCTCCGAGAGTGGAATTTTCCTTGGCACCTCTAATTCACCCAATCCGGTGAAATCCTCCAGTGCAGATGAGTCTACACTGTCAAAAAAAGCCACGGAGAGGATCGTCCGCTCCATGGACCCCCTCGTGGGATCGCTCCTTTGTCGTTCGGACTTCATTGATTATGTGAACCAAAGCGATCTCGAAATATCTATAATGCCGGATGGGGCAAAGCTGGCATCTCGAGAATTCTCTGCCCTTACTTCGACATTAGCCTCGCGAACCTGGGGGGATTAGCTTCCATCGTTTCCCCCTCGGCTGCCACCCGTTCCTCGGGGACAGATGGCTCGTAGGACACAAAGATTTCATCCTCCTCGGGCTCGTCTTTGAGCCGAAGGAGTGATTCCGAGTCAAGCACTCGGGAGCTGGAGGTTTCCTTTGGCTTACGAAGTAGCCTCCTTCTCGTTTTATTTTTCTCCGAGCTCGGGGAACTCGGGGCCCTTTTCCTTTTCTCCTCCCCTGCTTTGGCTCTCGGCTGTCCAGAAGCAAAAGAATCAGCAGGTAAGTCCTGGTTCCCAACCGGGGGCCTAAGCTTGACGGCCTTAGGCAAACCTACAAAAGAGAATTAAAGGAAAAATAATAAGAATGTGATGCTAGAAGAAGAAGCCTAGCACAACTTATTTGGGAAAAAGATCTTACCATGAGAACGGGCCTTCCAACGTCCCTTCAAAAGTTTGTGCCACGAGCGCTCGAAATAAGGCATCTGCGAGACAATGCCTTCGATCCATTCCTTTAACCGAGGAATGGCATTCGGGACTTGAGCGACAGCTGCACCACCATAAACACCACTGAGGAAAAGGGGAGATGAGCATGAAATTAAAATTCAAATAGAAGTTGTACTTACGTGATGTATTCCACTTCTCGGGGAATGGCCTAGATTCGGCCGGAATCAAGTATGAGGTCCTCACCTGGACAAAACGTCCCTGCCAACCTCAATCACGGTCTTCATCGATGCTTGAAAATGAGGCCTTACTAGCCCAACGCACTAGCTTTATCAGTCTCCCACGGAAGATTCGGGGACTGTACAGACGGAGCAGATGATTTACGGTGAACCGACAAGAGTCGATCTTGTTCACAAAAAATCGAAGGAGGATTACGATTCTCCATAACAATGGGTGGACCTAGTCGAGACATACCACGTACCTCTTAGAGAGGTATATAATGACCGGATCCACCGGACCCATCGTAAAGGGATAAGTGTAGACACTTAGGTATCCCTCAACGTGGGTGGTAATGGCCTCCTCAGAGTCGGGGACCACTATGTCATTTTCGGCCCAGTTGCAGTCCTTTCGGGCTAAGGGGAGATCATCTTTGGTGATCGAGAAAATATATCTCGATGCCTCCTTACGCAGACCCCGCACCGAAGAGGGTTTCTTGACCTTGAAGTCGTCAGTGATCGAATAATCCCCGAGAATGAACATATTCAAGGGAGGTTCAGGAGTTGGTTCATCGGTAACCACGTTAGCAGCAGATTTCCCAAGGTCGACCACATCGGAAGTGGTTTCGTTGGTTCCGGCAATCGTTTGGGTGGTAAAAGTGACCTTTTGGGGAACAAATTTGGAGGTATTGGCCATTGTTGTATGGAAAAACTTGAAATAGATAGAGAAAGGGTGAAAGTTGACAACTCAGATGTGTTGGCTTGATTAGAAGACAGGTAAAACTTCTGCAACATACTTGACAAGAGAGGTTAAAATGTTAGAGTGTAAAAAAGGGTACTGGATTTCTAAAGGCACGAGGGTAGAAATTTGAACATAAAGTAAAAAATGAACAAATAAGGAGGTATTTATAGGGGCCTCACGATGCTTCGCGTCCAAGAACAGCCAACCGACGGCTGACGTGCATTTAAGGCCATCATGACATGACTGGTGAGACGTTCCAGGCGTTTTGTCGTTTCTGTCACGACGTATTGAAGAAGGAATCGGGGTGCTCATGTCGTTTCTCGTCAGCTTGCTCTCCGAGAAACGAGGGGAGTATCTGTATACGGGTAAAAATCGAGCTCATGATACACTCCGGCCTCCAATAGAATAAAGCGAGCTCGAGATATGATTGTGAATGATCATAATCGAAGCAAAGGTCCCATCGAGTCAGGATCCGGGGACATGATGCTTGCCCTCGAGAATATCGGGGTTATGATTCGAGATCGATCCAAATCGTGAAAAACTTCGGAGAACATCGTCTGGCAATCAAGCACGGCCAACAGAAGGCCGTAATATCCACAACCGGCCAGATATCACGGCGTGGATCTCGGCACGTATTGATGAAGAACCGGTAATCAGTTAAACATAAGATTTTTTACCTTTTATGGGATTGTACTTAGAGTAGGATTCCCCTACTATATAAAGGGGGGTCCGATAATTCATTAGACACATTGTAACACGTATTCCAAAGCAACATACTACTATTTTCATTGTTATTGTAAGTTTTTTCTCTCGTTCATCAAAATTGTCCACTGTGAGCTCGGATCGAAGGTGAATACTTCACTAAAGCTGGAATCATCCTCCTCACGTGGTTTGAATTTACTGTATCTTTACTTGTTCATTCTAACTCAATTTATCATTTTGTATCAAATTTATCCGCATATCCTTAAAACCACTTATAAATTTAACTGTTATCCGATTTTGAGGGTAAACAATACTAGTACCTAAATCATCGAATTTCATCTATTTAATTTCTTCGTTTGGGGCTTGGGCCCAATTATAGTAAATGGAAGGGACAAATACAAAATTGGACGGTTGATCAAATTAATTGTATTTGCTAGCCAAAAAATGTATAACATATAAGTTATATGTAAATAATATGTATATATACAGAAATATACATTTCCATAAATGAAACTGAATTCTTAATTAATTCTCAGTACGGTGAATTAATAACATGACAAATTGGGAGAAGGGAAAAAGAATTTAGGAATGAAAGCAAAGTTGACTTATCAGATAAAGAAGTCATTAAATAGACTACCTAACTTCATTTACAGTATCAAAAATACCTATATTTGGGCTAGGGAAGTGCAGAACATCGTTAGGTTCGATTTGATAGTGAATGCAAACCAAAGTATATAAATGTTATAGGCTGCAACTTTTTCAAACCAAACCATAAAATAATGTTTGAGTAAATTTCATAGGTGATCATTTAACTTTTTGTTCATTATGCAAAAGTTATATTTTTTCTTTTTGTTATGTAAAAATTAATTAACTTTGTGTTCATTATCCAAAAGTTACTTTTCTTTCTTTTGTTACACAAAAGTTATTTTACTTTGCTCTATTTATCACAAAAGTCACCTTGGCCAGATTTTATAATACTTTTACTTTAAAAGTATATTATGTCCTTGACAATATAAGTCTTCTCATTTATGTAATACCTTCTACATTATATACTGCATGATATATTTTTATCTAGGTATTTTATTTATAATTAAAATAACTTAAATTATTTTATTTATTATTTTTATAATATATCCATATATTTAATGTTTTTTCATGGCACTAAATTTGTTTAACCATATTCAAACATGAACATATTTTAAATAAAAAAATATTTATTTTTTAATATTTATTTAAAATAATAAAAACAGATTTGTTTAACAAATGATAGTTTTTTATAGTCAATAAAAAATTTTAAAAAAGTTTCAAAGATATTTGTATTTAATATTAAGTTTTTTAAAGTTTTATTTGTTAATATTATTTTTTTGAAAGTATTAATCTGATGTGTTATTTTGCTAAATGTGAGTATTTTATTTATTAAATTAATGTGTATGGCTTGGCCGATAAATCAATGAGCTTTGGTTTTTTAATTTTTATTAAGTATGATTAAGAATGTGGACTTGAGATTTATTCACGGTAATGTTACTGACAAATTTAATAATGCTACTTATATATCTTGAAAATTAATATTAAGAAAAAAATAAATGTACGAATATATTATAAAAATAATAAATAAAATAATATTAAGTTATTTTAATTATAAGCAAAATACCTGGGTAAAAGTATATTATATAGTATATAATATAGAAGGTATTACATAAATGTGAGAATTTATAATGTCAAGGGCATAATAGATTTTTCAAGTGAAACGTTTGTAAAATCTGGTCAAAATGATTATTGTGATAACTAGAGCATAGTAAAATGATTTTTGTGTAACAAAAGAAAGATAAGTGACTTTTGTGTAATGAACACAAAGTTGAATGACTTTTGCGTAACGAAAGAAAGAAAAATAACTTTTGAGTGATGAACAAAAAATTGAATGACTACCCGTGAAATTTACTCTAATGTATGTAAGTTAGTACCGAAGAAAGTTAGTACCGAAGAGTTAAAATTGATAGATTAATTGCAGCTATTAAGACTTCAACGCTAAGAAATATTAACGGTTCAATGTGAAACTTCGTACTTTTATATATTTACAAAACGAACTGTAAGCTTAAAAGAGTTGCAAAGATTAAAGCAAACTTTATCTTTTCAATTAGTAAACTAAATTACGATTTGATTTGATTTTATTTACATTTTGAGTTGTACAGTATATTCTCTTTCATGTAGGGAGTTGATAACTCTGTCACATCACATTTTCCTCATCTTCAAGCAGCACTTGAGGTTGTTTTAGTCAAGCGAGTTTAACTTAACCCGTTTCATTAAAAAATAATACTGTATATATATATAAATTATGATTATAACTGCGTAAATTTTGTATAAATATTTTATTTGAACCTACTTGACAACTACTATTTTACGACTAAAATTATGTACTTCTAAAATTAAACCTGTTTGTACAAAATTCTGGATCTGCCGCTGTTTATACGTAGTAAGTAAGTAATTTTAATGTCAGCAATGAAAACAATTCTTAAAACTTCATACGTGAATAGTACTTCTCATTTGGAAAGGTGAATGAGAGAAGCAAAAGAAAAGAAAATATGATGACTAACAAACATGAAACAACAGTACATACTATTCAATGTGCTGTTTCTAATAGTTTAGGGGGGGAAGAAGAGGAAAACTTTATACCTTACTAGCTTGCTGATGAAAATCACCGAATCAATTTAGTTTCAACAGTATTATTTGTAGTCGCTTTCATTTAAATTCATCCCAAGGTCCAAGGTAAAAAAATTAAATACTTTGTTATTTTTAAAATTTGTAGTATAATTTATATATATAAATTTATTCGGTTTCTCTTTGGAAAATAAAAGGCTATCATATTTATACGTTTGGGTTAAAGATTTATTTACATAACATGACTGCAATGGAGTGTTTCACTTTAGATGCAGGCGTATCATCGCGCAATTGCAAATTCAATTAAGCATTGATATTTTAATTTTTAACGTGATTAAGAAGGGCGGTTGAAATTGATTAGCTATTGTTCTTCTTTAACAGGGTAATTGTTTTTAATTAGCAGAAACACACTATCTGAGGCTGTCACAAAATTATAAATTGCACCAAAGAGGCGACAATTAATTTTTTTTTAAAAAAGTTTTCTTTCTGTTGGGCAGATTAATTAATTGATTGTATAGCTAGCTATGAATTTTAAAACATTTAGGAAGCCAATAAATTTTTCTCTTCCAATGGTCCCTTAAACGTGCATATGGAAATGGGCAGATATGATTTGCCATTTGAATTAAGTTTCAAGTGCTGTCATACCTTATTACGAGCTAGCTATTACTCAGGGACAGCGCCCCTCTCCTCTCGAATTATTTTGTGAATAATAAGTAGTAGTAGTAGTAAATATCTCAAGAGTTTGGCATTGGATTTATACCTTCAGCCTACAAGTAACACAATGAAGTAAGAATATTCAGTGATTTTGTTTGGCTATCTACTGAACATGTACACGCACGGGTGGCAAACGAGCGGGTCGGTCGGATATGGGTTGAAAACGGGTAATGCAAAAAACGGATAAATTAGACTCGTATTTATAAATACGGATGTCACACCTCATTTTTCCCGGGAATAGGAAAGTTTTTTCAATTTAAGTGACATTATTCGAAATGAGATTATTTATTTATTCAGAGTCGCCACTTGGAATAAGTTATGGTGTTTCAAGTCACCGATTTATTTTAAAATCCCAAATCAAAGAAATTGACTCTATTTATGGTTCGCGAACACAGAAGAACGAGTAAAGAATTCTGTTAACCCGGGAGAAGGTGTGAGACACTCCCGAGTTCCGTAATTTTAGCACAGTCGCTTAACAATTAATACTTGGCCTAATTATCTGATTTTTTTAATTATTTTTTTTACTTTCTAATTATCTATTTTATTACCTGTTTTAAACATATTGTGCATTTTAACTTTGACCGCTTTTAATTATGTCTTTAAATCAATTTTTAGTATTTATGGAGTTATTTCTTAAACAAGTTACGATGTCGTACACTTGTCGTTTGGTACACATTGCAAACCGCGCCACGTGAAACGCCCGCGCGATTTATAACATGTTTATTATTATTATTTGAAGTTATGGTCAAGTCGCGTGAAACGCGCACTCGAATTGGGATTTACGTATCATGACCATGCCACGGGAACCGTACTCATGGCCACGATAATTTATTAATCGCGCCTAAAGCAAACTACGAAGTTTATGAATTATTTGTCTTAAACTAATTTGAGATTTGTAAAGCCATAATAGTATGTCATTGTAGAAAAACATAAAAATAGATTAAATTAATTATTCAAGAACTACAAAAAGGGGTCATTGTATGAGATTAATGGGCCTAACAGATTTCAAGTTTTGGCCCCAAAATAAAATAACTTTCTTCATTAGCTTATAGTAACCTCACAACTCTACTTCCTTCAACAACCCATGTGTCTAGGCCCAAACATTGAATCTTCACCAGTGACATAATTCTAGTTAAACTTATTTAACAACTTAACTTTATATTTTAGACAATTGACAGCTTAATTTAAAATAAAGATGGAACTACTAAAGCTCATTTACTAACACATGAAGGACTAAATAACCAAATAGAGACATAACATTGCTTGAGCTTCCATTTTAATAAGAAATTTTTTTTTTTTTATGAACAATCACAACTCACTTATCAATTAGCAAATTTCATTAAATCATTCATGGATGAACCCCTTTTTAAGAGAACATGCTAATGAATTAAAATAAATATACAAAGAGGAAGCTCAAAAATTAGTATGTTTAACAGAGAATAATTTCATTCATTCAAGATATAAATGAACACCAAAAGAAAAATAAGCAACTCATATCATTAATCAAAACAAGATAAGAAGTGGACCTTAAAAGTTGAATCTGAAACTTTACGGTTTTACAGCTTTGAATCTTAAACTCATTCAAACCGCACGCAAGACCTCAAACGGAGCATCGAAACTCGCCGACGGCCTCAACTAAAAACCTCACTGTTTCGATTGGGTTTGGATGGTAGCTTATGGTATTAAAAGTATTGTTCTATGGAGGTTTAAAGGTTATTTTTTGGTGGTGAAGCTACTGATTTTTTCGAAAGAAAGACGAAGAAAGAATGACACGAGTAGAAATTTCCTTATCCTAGAAGAAGAAAATAAATTTCTCTCAATTCCTTACTCCCTATTTTTTCTATTCTCTTTCTCTTTTTTTTTACTCGCATTTCTCTTCTATTTATAGAAAAATTTCGGAATTTTCAGATTATTTATTTATTTATTGTTTTATTTTTAACTAAAAAAAATTTTCACTTCTCATTTTTCTTATTTTTTAAAAGAATAATTCCCACTTTTCTTTACTTTTATTTTTTAATTTCTTACTTTTTTACTTTTATTATAATTAAATTTCCACTTTTATGCTTTTTTTTTTATTTCCCACTTATTTTACTTTTCTTTTTTTTATTTCCCACTTATTTTACATTTTTTTTAAAACAATTTCAGTTACCCTTACTTTTATTTTTTAATTCCAACTTTCTTTTACTTTTTATTTTTTTAAATTTCCACATTCTTTTACTTTTATTTTTTTTAATTTTTCACTTTCTTTTACTTTTTTATTAAACAATTTCCACCTACTTTTACTTTTACTTTTTAATTTTATATTTCTACTTTTCCTATTTTTTAATTCCCATCCGAAATTTGTTTTAAAAAAAATAATTTTTATTTATTTTCGGTTTTTAATTCATTTTATTTAAAAATAAAGATAAAAATAATACTAATAGTAATAATTGACCTTTTAAATTATTATTAATTTTTACCATATATATATATATATATATATAAGTGTAACAAAGCTAAAAAATATATATTAAATTTCTGAAAATATTTACATAGTAGAAGGTGATAAAAATTCAAATATAGTCAAAAATTAGGTGCTCACAACGGATAGAAAATGAGTTAACCGGCGGATAATATGGTTACCGGCGGATAATATGGGTAACCATATTATCCATGCCTTTTTGAATTAGATCATTTTTTGGAGAATTCCTAGTCTTCCAAGCTTGAGGAACCCCTAATTTGAGTCTTTATAAATGTAAAAGTTAAATTCATTGGTTATCCATTGATTATTCATTTTCTAAGTGGATAATATGATTCTTATCTATATTTGGTCCGTTTTTAAAAAGTTCATTATCCAACTCATTTTTTAGTGGAAAATATGAATGGATTACTATTTTTTTATCCGTTTTGCCACCACTATATACCTGTATAAAAACCTTTATTCTTGAATAAACATAATGATTTGATGAAATTATATACTATACTTCCTCCATTGCAAGATCCAAAAAAACTGTTTGATTTTTCATGTAATAATAGTATGTTGGTTACTTGTAGAACGGAAGGTGTACTAGTTAGATATTTTATTTATTTATTAAACTTCCGTAATGTTTGCATCCAAAAAAAAATTATACATAAAATAATGTATGTTTATTTTATCTATTTGAATTTGTGTATAATTAAAAATAAAAGTTATATATTCTTTTCTCATCCATTTAATAAAGTTTCTTACTTTTATTTAGTTGTCAAGTATTCTAAAAATAAATTTTTATTTTTACTTGTCACTTTTCATATTTCAAAAGAAAAAGAATTTATTTTTCTTGTTTTGCCTTTAGTATTAATTACTCATTCCAAATCATTTTTCAACTCCATTAAGATTATACACCAATTAATATGGATATCATAATAAATCATACATTGTATTTATTATTTTTTAAGGAATATGCAAAGTTAATAGTGGATAAGTAAAAGTGAACGGAGAAAATATATAGCAAGTGTTTCATCCAATTCGCAAACCCCCGGGAAAGCTTCTTATTAATCAAAGGCCAATTAGTAACTATAAGAATACTTAATCCTCTCCATTCTGAATCTATTGCCATTAAAGGGAAAAAGTTAAATACTGCTAGAACTTGCTGGTTTAATTAGTAGAAGCACATGGAATAGTTCCAACATGCATACGTCTAAATTCGGTTGAATGACCAAGTTTTGGAACCTTCTAAAGTGTTCCAATAAATAAAATATGAATAATTTCCACGCTCCACGGTAAAGAAGATGAGATAATGAATTAGAGGCGAGTTCAAGATTTGAAGTTTACGGGTTCTTACAACGATATCAAGTAAATTTACAATAGTAACTGTGTTCATATTCAAATATTTATAAATATTTAGTAATTTTTCGAATACATATACACTTTTTGGACAAATATTACTAAGTTCATGTAAATCTATATCGGACGGTTAGATCCGCCCCTCCAATGAATTCATTGTTAGAAATAAAAAAAATGAATAGTTTCCGCTATATAACTTGTTAATGTCTGAAATAGTTCCATTCCGGTCAGACCCAAAACAATAGCTTTCCTTGATGTTTTCCTTTTGGTAGTCCTACCAAATACTTTAAAGGATTTAAATTAATTAGGTACATTGACAGTATAAAAATTTATTTGCCCTATCAATGAATTTTAACCTGCATCGCAACAATAGCTTAGTTATTATTTTTATCGATAACTAATTAATACTTACCAAAAAATTTATTTATAATTATTTATTGAGTGATTTGATTGTATAAATATTATATATATATATATATAAAATTTAAATGGCTTCTATAAAAGTGGTCAGTATGGTTGTTTTTGTTGTATATCCTGTCTTGTTCGGTTTAAGAATATCCGGAAACAAGAAAAAGAGCAAATAAAGAAGAGATGAGCTCTGAAGTTAATCTTCAACATAAGTCGAGAGTGAGGAACTAAGCAAAAGGAATCACGTATGTTTCTCCAGCCATTTTATGCCATTTTGTTTCTTGGTTTATGCAAATGCATGTTGAAGTAAATTGTACTTGTGTCTACCATTTAAACAAGGGAAAATGGCCAAATATACTTCTCTATTTTGATATATTGTTCATAATTATCCTCTGTTATATTACCGGGTCAAATTTATCCTCACCGTTAGCAAAATTTTTAAATTTGCCCTCTAACCTAACGGAAAGCCCCAAATCCCTTCTATTTATTGCAATTCTTCTCACAAATCAGTCATCTCCTTCGTGTGATTCACCAGAGAAGAAAAAAGGTCCATATTATAGAAATGAGAGTGTGAAGTTACAACATAATTATTCCCCGTGTCTTTGGTTATGCTCAAACTACAAATGAAATGCAGAATTCACAGTTTATGAGTATGTCTCCAATGGAATGAGGATGAGTGAAATATCGTAGATAATTTGGAAGAGATTTATTTGATTCTTCATGTGGTCGAAATGCATTCGTTTATAAAGTTGCTACTAATATTTACTATTTTTTATGGACTACACGCATAACAAGGCCGTAGGTATCCATGGCAATGCATTCCCTTTCGGATTTGGATTTAGCATGTCATTTGATGCAAATTTTGCTTGCGGAAGCACTTCTGTATGAAATTTGTGACATATGATTATTTAGTATTGTTTGAGAAATCCTAAATTAAATGATCCGTTTAAATTTATGTCTAGTTTCAAAACATTCTTTCAAAGGAATATTTACTGGTGTTCTCATGCCTGTAGGTGGCGAGTTTGTTAAGTCTTTCTGCTCTAAATAATCAAGTGGAATAAGAAATCAGCTTGTCGGGGATATTTTCTTATCTGATAGAGCACACACAGGGATAAGTAATTTGTGAGAAAAAATTATAGTAAATAGAAGGAATTTGAGATTTGAGGGCTTTCCATTAAATTAGAGGGCAAATTTGAAAACCTTGCTAACGGTGAGGGTAGATTTGACCCGATGGTATAACGGAGGATAAATGTGAATAATATATCAAAGTACATGGATATATTTGTCCCTTTTTTCCTTTAAATAAGTAAGAGTTTAACTTCTATTCATTGATAACGAAAAAATTTGTTAACTTCTGTTCACTAATAAAGTTTTAAAATAAATTACACTATAAGTTCATCAGATTAAAAAATAATTATAAATAACCGTTCATAAAAAATAAGATCAGATACTTAGAAAATAAAATACGTTACTACAATTTAAGATCGATAGCATAAAAATTCTTTATATGATCAATGTAAGTTAAATCCTTAAACAAAGGTCCCATCTTATTATTTTTATTTTCTTCTTAAGGAAGAATTCGTTTGCACTTAGATAAAGGAATAATTGTATTGCTTTATTTTCTTTCATTTTCTTCCTCTTATTTTTTCATTTTGGTGGTTGGGGGGTTATTAGTGGTGGTTGGAGTCAACCATTAAATGCTTACGAGGATCGAAGTCACAATTCAGAGAATATGCAGCAATAAATCCTCTAATAGATATTAACTTTTTGAGTTTATTACTCAAAAGGTCATTCAATTAATGATAATTGTCTACGATTTCTTTGGCATAAATATACTGTGGAATTAACTTCTAAACTCTGACTGTAAGAAAAATTACGGCCAAATAGGTGTACGGTCCCTTAAACTTGGCTCCAATTTCCATTTTGATACTTTAACTTAGCGTTTTTCCTATTAAACACTTTAATATTATATAAAGTAATCTATTGAACACTTTACTCATAACAAGTAAAAACAATAAGATATGTGTAAATCACACATGAATGACTTAGCAAAATGACAAATAAGAGGGAGACACATGGCATTTGGGTCCAAATAGTCAAAAAGAAATTTTAAAAACAAAAAAGATTTATTTTAAACACCCCCTCCCACCGTCACCTTCTTCCCAACCACCCCTTTCTTTTTTCATTCCATGAAATCCCACCAGCCCTTTCCATAGAAACCCACCTCTGCCTTCCCCAATTTTCTTGGCTCTTCAACCACCAGAAGACTACCGTTTTTATCTGCCAAAAGGAAAAAACATATGTACTGTTTTGGATTTTCAGATCTGGGAAAGGAAGAAATTTATGTCAATTTTTTTTCTTTCTTTTTTGGGTTGAAAATCCCTTCTTTTAGCTAACTGGAGAAGAAAAAATCTAAGTTGAGAAAAAAGAGAAGAAACAAAAAAGAATCCGGCGATTCTAGCAACCACCGGCCATTGCTCATTCCCTTTCCTCCTTCATCTCTATTATTATGTTTCGTTGTTGTTTTAACTGATAAAAGAGCATAACTGAAAAAAGTAACCGGACATTTAATATTTCGAAGGCTACTATTAAAATCGGCGACATTTATCACCATTTCTGGTCTTCCATCGTTGTGGTATCGGAGATTCATTCGTGTTCTGTGTATTACTGATTTCGTGGTTGGTGTGTAAATGTTAAAACCTTGATAACATATTATTGTTGCTTGTCGCCTCTTTGGACCTGGCCGGAGTTCTGACTTTTCTGGCGATCTCCATTAATTCCGGCAATAAAATTTATTGCCGTTCTTCTTCTGCTTTCGTTACTCGTCGGGGGTCAGGTGGTTATGGGTGGCCTTCAGAAAAAAAGTCAATTTTGATTTAAACAAAAAAAAATATGATCTCAAACCCATTAAATTCATGCGCGTAAGAGTGGGTGAAATACAACTCTCTTGCCATGTCAGTTTTTGTGTTTAATAAGCATACATTGATTTGAGTTGAAGTGTTCAATAGATAATGAGCTTAGTTAAAGTGTCAAAATAGAAACTGGAGCCAAGTTTAAGGAGTCGTACACCTATTTGACCAAAAATTACACTATTGACATTAAATATAAGTAAAAGTAATTGTTTATAATAAGTGGAAGAAAAATAAGGCTAATAACATTTTACATAAGATTAAATTGCACTGATTGCGTAAATCCTTCAAACTTCAAAAACAAACTAGAGGAAATGACGATGTTATCATGTTGATGATGGTGGTGATAATGCTTACTGGAGGCGGATAAAAATTTTAAAACATGAGTGCACCACTAATAAAAAGAAGGAAAAAAAAGTTTTAAGTGGAAATTGATCCTTGATCCTTCGGATAAATAACTCAATACTCAATCAAGTGCACCATTTAGTCTTTTTGGAGCATGGGTGTCAGTAAAATATATTAGATTAATTCTAGGAAATACGTAAATAAAATACTTAGCTAGCGTTTGACCATAGATTCCCAAATTTATTCTGAAAAATATGATTGGGGTGAAGTTTGGTTTGAAGATGAAAATGTGTTTACATCTGTTTTGGGTGAAGTTTGGTTTGGAAAAATATGAAATATGACTTATACCCACAAGTTCTAAAAACTATCATAAATACTCAACAGTACCATTATCAATAACATTCATTATATTATCGCAAACCATAGTCCTGAACATAAATAAATTTGATACAAAATTATCATTTTTATAATGAACTACATGATACACTATCAGATAACCGAGAAGACGAAGCAACATCATTACAAAATAATAAATGGTGGACTCTTTTATAAAATACAAAAGTTTGGGGCAATTTTTTAAAAATATAATAGTGATATTTTGGCCCAAAACCAGCTATTGAGCTGGTTTGGGATTTGAGATTTGAGATTTGGCCAAAGTGTAGGCAAAATCTATGGCCAAACATGTGTTTGCCAAATAAAATCCAAGTTTATTTTGACAAAATTTATGGCCAAATGGGTCCTTAGTTTGACGGAAAGATCATGAGTTCACGTGCACCATCGATACAACATTAAATCCGCCCCTGATGCTGACAATGACAGTGGCAGGGATCACAAGCTCTACAGTAAAAAGCAACCATAGGTAAAAAAAAGACTCCATTGGAAAGGCTGAACAGAATCAAAGTAGGAATTAGGAAGAACAAATAAAGTGAGATACGTAACTTTTACCAAAAAACAAAAGTGAAGAACCTTGCACATGTCAATTGTACAATTTTGTCACTTCTTAGGCGTTAGGAGTGGCAGCAGTTACTTTGTGCTTCCTTTGTGTGGGTATAAGTTAACAACCCTTCGTAAATAGCTACCAAAGTTGAAAATGAATTCATATAAAAACCATATGATTTTATTATATGCATATGCATATATTTTAAATTTTTGTTGCATATATATACACATTGTTTGAGCCTAAGCAACTAATTTTGTTTAAATAACAGAATTCACCTAAAATCTGCCCTTTCCAAACCTTATTAAGAATGAATTGGTAATTTCACTAGAACTGTGTAATGTAGTACCCCTCACGTTTGGCTCGTGATTTTTTGCCTTGTAATAAACTAATAATCGGTCAAGTGCTGGGGTTGCTAAATTTGCGACAATAATGGATGAAAATCATGTTCGGCTCCTCTTCACTCTACAGTAATTAGTTGTCTTCCTTCAAAGTTGTCTTATTGGTCCTTTCTACCCCCGGTCCATTACAACTTTATGTATGTAAATGTATATGCATTTAATTTTTATACCCAAAAAAAAGAATTTTATTTTATACTTGATGGGAAAAAGTCTTTGACACAAAGGTTATTTTCAATCAACCACAGATAACTATCTTTTGTAAGCTTTAGCGAGCGTCGTGGATAACCTAGAAAAGATGCCAAAGCATTGTTAGAGTACGAATTAAAGATTTAAAAACATTTTACAGTATTACGTTACTTAAAAATCAACTAGTAAAATAATTATTTTAAGCATGAGTTAAAGTAACTCACTGTGAAGATTAAATTACACTAATTCAGAAACTCTTTGGACATAACTTCACATCCATATACGTATGTACATCTGTATAGGTCATTGGCAATGTAAACGCACGCAATCTAATACGAGTTCAACCATTATTTTTTGCCGTTATACACGATTGCCTTTACATTTCAACTAAAAGGGCTAATTTTCGCAATTTTTGAGTTGTCATAATCATAATAATTCCACTATGCTTTTCAAATTAGAAAAGAGGGCACCTTAAACACTGCTGCAAGTTGAATAACATATGGAGTAGTTGAAAATCCATGGTTGAAGGTCATGCATCAACGGAAAAACATTCTAAGAGCATCAACTACTTTCTCTGGCCTGTCAAAAGAATGCAGCTCTGACTCGTGAAAACTCTCTTCAGTTACATGAGCTAATATCCATACAAGTAAAAGGTTGAAATCTATTACCAGTCCTCTTGTGGCATATGGCCAGCACCTTCAATCAGCTTAAGCTTGACAGAATCGGGATTTCCCTTCTGAAATTCCTCCGCAACTGATTGCGGGAGATACTTATCCGATATTCCCCAAGCAACTAAAATTGGTTTATCCCAGCTGAAAGTAACAGACCGAGTTCCCATATTCCCCAGAAGGAAGAAAAATCAGCATCAGAGGCAGTTAGAACTTTGGTATATTTGGAATAGTGAGGAACTTTAGTCATTGTCATATGCTGCCATGTGTCAAGTATAGGAAGTCACTGGTGTCCTTAGAGGTATAATTAAGGTAGAACAAGACATACAATTGAAATTAATAATTGAACTACATCTAATATGTGTAAAGCCAACAGGCAACATTCATTAGCTCTTGAAGTAAGACTGAGCTTCTGCACTTCTTCACATAAAGAGATTTTGTGACACTGAAAGTGAAGCCACGTAGCTAACATAGTTTATGACATCTAGTCAACAATTTGCCTAAATGAAGGGAAAGCAACAACAGAGCGAGAAAAACAATTTGGATTCAGAATATCAAACTCTATCACTGCGCAACTTGGACAATTACAAGTATTGAGCCTTGTTGCTTGCTCTCAGGAATAAACCTAATATGCACAGTGAAGACATACCAAACTGCTATATACACGACTTCATGCAAACAGGCATAACTAAGGAAGATGAAAGTAGATTAAATACCTTCCAGATGCAAAACCGGATGATATTTGACTTGCGATCTCACTGAAGTTAGCTTTTCTTGCTGCTTCCAGTAAAGCTGAGATTACAAAGCACACAGTTCTCAGACTAGGGATTAGTCAATAAAACATGATTAGAAGTTTTAAAGATTGTAATGTTTCTTCAAATACACTTTTTATAATCCCAAGTACTTCAACAATAAATTTTGCTGCAAAAATCTTTAGACTTCTAAAAAACTAAGACTTGGTGTTCTCTAAGCAGTACATAATCACTTTGTTTCATTCTTCATAATAATGAGTTCTCTGGTGCATGACTTCATGCCTCATTCGATACTACTAGGCTTAATAAACCTTGAAAGCACAGGCCTCAGCTGGTCATGAATGTCCATTAGCTGTTCTGGAAATTCAAACACTTCCTTGTATGAATTATTTTTCTTGTATGTCTTTGATCAGAGGCATTAACGTTAATGGACGAACAAAGGGTTGCTAATCTTTTTGATAGCCGTCAAAGAACGGTGTTTATATGGCGTTTAGCAGTGTAACTATCATATAATCAAATTTAAGTGGAAAGGTACAACCCCTTGGGAGATCCGAAAGATGAGGTGGACGGCATGGCCCCCAAAAGCATGTTCGAAAGCTCTGACCTCGGCTGTGAAACTAATGTTTTTAAGTTTCTTCCTTAGGATGGCTGCCCGCTCGATTCCGAGGAATAAAGGGAGGGCTTGACCACAATTTCCCAAGTAAGAGATAAAATCTCACTAATTGGAAGGAAAAGGAGGGCTTCGATCCATTGTGATTTGGTTTGTTGGTATGGAGAGATCTCTGCCATAAAAGAGAGAGCTCCTAAGCCTTATTCTGCAGATCANNNCTTGCTGCCCGCTCGATTCCGAGGAATAAAGGGAGGGCTTGACCACAATTTCCCAAGTAAGAGATAGAATCTCACTAATTGGAAGGAAAAGGAGGGCTTCGATCCATTGTGATTCGGTTTCTTGGTATGGAGAGATCTCTGCCATAAAAGAGAGAGCTCCTAAGCCTTATTCTGCAGATCAAAGAGCGACGTAATTCCCCATTCATCCGAAATAGTATTTTAGTAAAGAAGAGAGGCATTCTGGGCCGACTACTACGACTACATGCCCATCTAGTGCAGTGGCTTGGAAGCAAGCCTCTGACAAAGTAGTAGCTGACATAGGAGAATTCGATAAATACTTCCTTCAGGAACGACGATAAACTATGTGTATTGCAGCAAAGTTTTGCTAGATGATTAAGCATGTTAAGCCAAAACAAATAAAGCTTGAATGAAAGAGAATAAGAACATATACAGCTATATCTGTTTCTGAAAAGTTGTAGAACAAGATGCAGGTAACAAACCAAATCCAGGTCCACTGCTTGCCAAATATGGTAGCCGGTACACGTCAGCCTTCTCCAGCTTTAAGACGTAGCTGTCATGGTAGCATTTTGTTACAAAAGAAAGTTGTAGGCCATGATTAAGATTAAGTGGAGGATAATAAATTTCTAGTACATTAAAATCTATAGCAACTTTTCATGCCATAGTTTATATATTTATTTTGTATTCGCATGGGGATTTGGTATAGTCAATGTGAACAAATTCAAACTTCTTCGTAGTCCCCTTGCAAGGTTATAAATTGGTGTTAATATTCAAGGTAACAGTGCATTAGCTCCAACTTCTAAGATTATCAACTCATGTGGATTCTCAAAAGGCCATAATCCATGGATACGAGTGAATAGACATGCAAGAAAATAATGTAGCTATCTATGCTCAGTTCTAATAAGAGGTTAGTTGTTTGAAGATAAATTTCAACAATATGATATGAGCAAGATAGAGACAAGAGTGGGTTGTTCTAGTGGTAAGCACCCTCCACTTCCAACCAAGAGGTTGTGAGTTCGAGTCACCCCAAGAGCAAGGTGGAGAGTTCTTGGAGAGAGGGAGCCGAGGGAAACAACCTCTCTACCCCAGGGTAGGGGTAAGGTCTGCGTACGCACTACCCTCCCCAGACCCCACTAGTGGGATTATACTGGGTTGTTGTTGTTGTTGATATGAGCAAGATAGAGACAAGAGTGGGTTGTTCTAGTGGTAAGCACCCTCCACTTCCAACCAAGAGGTTGTGAGTTCGAGTCACCCCAAGAGCAAGGTGGAGAGTTCTTGGAGAGAGGGAGCCGAGGGAAACAACCTCTCTACCCCAGGGTAGGGGTAAGGTCTGCGTACGCACTACCCTCCCCAGACCCCACTAGTGGGATTATACTGGGTTGTTGTTGTTGTTGATATGAGCAAGATAGAGACAAGAGTGGGTTGTTCTAGTGGTAAGCACCCTCCACTTCCAACCAAGAGGTTGTGAGTTCGAGTCACCCCAAGAGCAAGGTGGAGAGTTCTTGGAGAGAGGGAGCCGAGGGAAACAACCTCTCTACCCCAGGGTAGGGGTAAGGTCTGCGTACGCACTACCCTCCCCAGACCCCACTAGTGGGATTATACTGGGTTGTTGTTGTTGTTGTTGTTGTTGTTGATATGAGCAAGATAGAGGATTTTCCTTCGCATATCTATCCACATTAGCCAAAAGTACAAAAGAGCAACATGGAAGTGTGGGGGAGATGAGAGAAGAGAGAACAACCACAACAGAACAAGGTACCAGGTTTTTGTATTCTTATGGTAAAGCAAACCGCAGGAAATAGCTTTGTAAAATGTAGTTACTCATAGGAACTGTGGAGTGCATCACCAATTCTTCTATTTAGCAGGTCCATTACCATGATATCACTAAACATTAGATGTCAATATTATTGCAAGTTCAGAAAGAGAATTTTGAGGATTCAGTGTTTTGTATTCTTAATACTTTCTGTTCTAAAACATAGGCGAGTATAGCAACTAATTAACATCAATCGAAGTGGTAAAAATCATACAGATCTAATTCAAAAAATTCTCAAATTGTAAGATGCATTTTGGATACCTACGCGCTACCTGCTTCAATAAAGCGCTCTGCCATTACTGCATTCTGGCAAGTAAATTCACCAAAGAAAGGAATTCTAGTACATAAACAAAGAAGAGAAGTTCAATTAGAAAATAGTTAAGTGACAGTTCAGTTAAAAAAACAAGCAGTTAAATGAACACAGAACATCTCAAAAGCAATGAAACAAACTTCTCTTCATGAACAGAAGAACAGACAGCAAAAAAACAAGAATTTTCCTCTATATATGTTGGTTAGCAGTATCCACTGAGGTGTTATGAATCACAACCTCTTGTGGTATCTTGAGAAAACTACTCAAGTCCTGAGTAGAGGAAGAAAGATAAGCACAGCATGTTAGAGATACAATATGAGGAACAAAACAGCTTCTACCTAGTTCCCATGATATTATATAGATAACTACACATTTATGTATATGTAGGTTTGTGATGGCGAGCTTGCCGAAGTGCTGCAACCAAAATATTTTGAGAGTTTAAAGTTCTTTGTTGTTAAAACAATAAAGGACCACCTCAAATAGAAAGCTCAATATAATAGAATCCCAGTCTGTGTTAATATTACGCGTGGAAAACAAAAACCAGGGGTTTTGCTGGGTTTTTATAGGTCATTTCCTTGACAAAAGTGAGATCCTAGCAACACCAGATCTCTGAGAAACATCATGCTTTCCTGCCATCTTGATGAAAATTCAGGTTAACCAGATATATTGAAGCTATTTTCAATAGCCTAACTTCATTCTTTACTAATATGGAGTAAAAGGGTACAGAACATTTTTCACATGTACACATAACACATGCCCCTTAAGCAAAGTGAAGCATCTAAGTTGAAATCATTCAGTTTGATGCCCTGTAGTTTTCAGTTTTCTACATAAAGGGCAGATTAAAAGTAAATACAATTAGGAGGCTAACTTCCCCAGAAATATTGCATTCACTTCTGGTGAAAGATGAAAGAATACTAAAGACCCAAAAAGGGCACAGAGGGCTTCCAATTACGGATTTGAATACCATAATATGTGAAAAGAGCAGTCAATATTCTTCTTGCAACAATTAAGAGCAATCAATGTACCATGAGATGCAAGCAATTGATTAACTACACAGAAAATGAAACCTGAGCTGCTGAAAAAGTCCAGGAACAGGTGAAGAAACAGTCAGTGGAGTGTTCAGAATCGCAAGCTTTGATATTTTACTGGGATTTTTCAAAGTCCAAGTCAATCCGTATGAACCCACAAGGAATCCCTACAAATATATTATCAAATAAAATTAAGCACCTGAGCAGAAATTCAAAAAATTTGCTTCTATTTTAAGAAATTGATAACTTATAAAACCATCTACAAATGCAAGAAACCTAAAATTATAACAAGCAAGAAATGCAGTAAAATAGCTTTTAAAGTGCAAGAAAGCTGATTATATTTAAGATAAATACTTGGTGCCTCATTGGGGCAGTGATCGACAGTTTACATAGAAGGGTAGTTCTTTTAGGTTGTCATGTGTACACCAAAAACTTCTCGAACACAACACTTTCAACAAAATTTTCGTATCTGTCTCATGTCCTTTATTTTGAATATGGTCATTTCCCTGTCTGACGATGCATACTTCAGTATTGGCACTTGTTTAGTATCACTTCAATTCGTTGATAGCAAAAACAACAGATAAGAAGCATTTATTAATTAGTTCACACTTCTATTCATTTCTATATATCCTTCTGTTAAAAAAAATTATTCACAAACTGAATTTCGGTATTAACAAAAAGAGAATTTCTTGGTTAATCAAACTCTAATATGTAGGAGAATTGATAATTTATAACCTCCCATAATAGAGGCCAATAGCTAATCATGCAGCTACGTAGAGAAAAAATTTACAAAGACAAAAATCTATTAGAAAAAGAAAATTTTCTTCCTAGTTCAACCAAAATCTACACCATCCACTATCGTCCTATACTGACCAGTGCCAATAATATTCTTCGATATGTAACATAAAATTTTCAATCCCAGCTTGGTTAATGTCACTCAGACCTGAACTACGAGGAAAAATGGAGACGTCACTCCCAGGACTTCAAGTAATTTCTCGAACTCTTCATGGAACTCTTTCTCTGCCAGTAAAATTGTTCAGAACTTCATAATGTTGCCTGGTTAAGAAAACAACACTCGGATGAAGTAAACTGAAGTCTAAAGTGAGAAGGTCTCGATACCAGTGTAGTCGAAACCATAACCAGGTTGTGGCTTGTCACTAAATCCAAATCCGATCCAGTCAGGTGCAAAGCAGTGAAACCCAGAATCCGCCATCTAGCCAGAGAGAAAAATCTTGTTGTTGAACAATAAAGACCAACATTATCAAGAAGATAAAAAGTGAGAGATATTCGGAACAGATAAAACTGAAGAGCAAGTTATATGGTGACTAGACGAATTCCTCATGCTTCTGACCAGGATCACATTCATATCTTTTAAGTCTAAAGATGATAACAGCGAAAAGACAATAAGAAAATCAATAAAATTACCAAATCATCTTATGTAAGTTCTCCTCAAGAAGGAATTCTTTAAAATATCATACCACCTGCCTTTTGAACATAGTCAGTTCGTCAAGTATCTATTTTAAGAGCATCCCCATAAATTTTCTGGATCTTGCAGAGAGGCATCCTCTAAAAGTCGGATAATAATCGAAAACTACTCCACTACATTCGTTATTCATCCCATTTTAAAAGACATTATTTGATTGAGATGCCGTGGTGCATGTTATTTGCAGATGATATTGTATTGATTGACGAGACGCAAGGCGGTGTGAACGTGAGTTTAGAGGTGTGGAGGAAGACCCTGCAGTCTAAAGGTTTCAAGCTGAGCAGGATCAAGACAGATTACTTGGAGTGTAAGTTCAGTGGTGAGACTTAGGGAGGGGAAGGGGAGGTGAGGCTGGACTCGCAAGTCATTCCTAGGAGAGTAAGTTTTAAGTATTTTGGGTCTATTATTCAGTGGGATGGGGAGATTGAAAAAGATATCACACATCGTATTGGGGCAGGATGGATGAAATGGAGACTCACTTCTGGTGTTTTGTGTGACAAGAAGGTGCCACCAAAACTTAAAGGTAAGTTCTACAGAATGGTGGTCAGGCCGACTATGTTGTATGGGGCTGAGTTTTGGCATGTGAAGATCGCCCATGTCCAGAAGATGAAGGTAACAGAGATGAGCATATTGAGATGAATGTGCGGGCACACCAGGTTAAATAAGATTAGGAATGAGGTTATTCGCGACAAGGTGGATGTGGCCCCTATTAAGGACAAGATGCGGGAAGCGAAGCTTAGATGGTTTGGACATGTGAGGAGGAGGAGCACAGATGCTCCGATGAGGAGGTGTGAGAGGTTGACATTGGAGGAGGTGTGGAGGTCGAGGATTTGGGTAGTAGGGTAGGTGGTCTAGATTGTTCATACCGGTAGTATTAGAACGCACTCTCACATTTTGTTGGTAGTAGGTTTATTTGACTACACATCATTTTCTTTCATTTTGATCATCTTATTATCGTGTTGTTTTTATGCTGCTTTTACATGGCTTTTTGGTACTGTCCTTCCTTGTCTATCTCTTAATTAATGTGGTGCTTATGTTTTCCTAAGTCGAGGGTCTATTGAAAACAACCTATTTACCTTCACAAAGGTAGGGGTAAGATCTGCGTACACACTACCCTCACCACAATCGTGGGATAATAATGGGTATGTTGTTGTTGTTGTTGTTGTATTTGATTGAGATGGATTGTAAGAAGTTCATTTTGACTTATACATTATATAATTATGGAAGAAGAAAATACTATATTAAAGTTGGTTTGAGAACAGAAATTTGAATAGGTCATGAATTTCATAGAAAGATTGTCTCAAAATAGAAAATACTAAAGTAATGACTGAAAAGTTAGTGTGACAAATAAAACATCACATCAACGTTTAAAATTTGCTTAATGAATTTAAATATTCTTGAAAGTTGTGAAAATTTTAGAAAAAAATGAAAAGGTATCAAACAATTCGGAACATCCCAAAGTAGAAAGAATGCCATATAAATTGAGATGCATGAAGTGCTAAGTAAATGTGAAATATAATACTAGCAAGTTAATACAATGACTAATAATTCACGTAAATAGAAATAGGCACCACAAAAAGAGCCAAGGTCCTTATCAGTCCTGACTATCCTAAACTGTTAGTAAAAATTTCTAACTCCAAAGGTAGTGAAATCTAATAGCAGAATTAGAACCTGAGACATAACAACTCGATAGCTGTATGATTGTGTTGGAGCTCCATGGAGAAATATAACTGTCCCGCGTCTGCTTTCAGATGATCCTGCAATGGGCAAACTTGAACATTTTGAAGTCCTTCAACTACAAACAAAATCAATTCAACCAGAATGCAAATAAAAATCTCACCTGTTTCTCTCACAAACCACCTGAATTTTCCTGATTTGACATATAATCCGTATTCCTTTCCTTTGTCTTCAATTCTCTACACGAAATAATCACTAAATTCCTTCAATGATTTCTGTGAAAAATTTCAGGCTGGAACTAGTAATTTACGCTAATGCAGGTTTAATTTCAGGCGTGGCAACTAAACTCTACCCATTTTATCAGTAAATTCACAAGACTACTTTTTGTATCATTAAAGTCACTAAACTTTAGCCTGTTGTATCAGTAAAGTCACAAAATTATTTTTCGTATCATTAAAATCACTGAATTTCGAGTATGTAGAAAAAAAGCTAGTAAGTATAAGATAGGAAATTGAGTTACGTAAAGCATTTGGCCGACGTTTCCGTCCTCGGCGGGACTCTCAGGCATCTGAATTGCACTTCGGCTAGACGGATTGTCAGTGACAAAACCGAACGGGTTGAATGCCGGTTTATCATCGTCTTTCTCTGAAGAAGCTCTCGTGAGAACCGGAAGTGCCGGTCCGGTTCTGCTTCTGCTTGTCCATAGCTTTCTGAAATGGCCGGTGAAGTCAGCCGACGACGAATTAGAAGTGGAACCGACAAAGCATAGAGCAGACGGAGAAGGGGAGAGAAGAGAGAGCGCCATCGTAATGAGTGGAGAGAGTTTGAATCCAATGAACACCACTAGCTTTTTATTGATTCTTTATTGAGACCGGCCGCTCAAAATTTTAGTAGCGCATATTTCTGTACATTAACGCAAAATGGTCTTGCCCAAACATATTATATTTAATAACTCGAAATGTCTATTTTATATATTATTTATATAGTGATAGTTTATTTTATATATTTTTTGTATAGTAACAGTCTATTTTGTATATATTTTTGTATAGTGACAGTTTATTTAGTATATATTATGTATAGTGACAGTCTATTTTGTATATATTTTGTATAGTGACAATCTATTATATATAAATTGTATAGTGACAGTCTATTTAGTATATTTTTATATAGTGACAGTCTATTTTGTATATATTTTGTATAGTGACAATCTATTATATATAAATTGTATAGTGACAGTCTATTTAGTATATTTTTATATAGTGACAGTCTATTTTGTATATATTTTGTATAGTGACAATCTATTATATATAAATTGTATAGTGACAGTCTATTTAGTATATTTTTATATAGTGACAGTCTATTTTGTATATATTTTGTATAGTGACAATCTATTATATATAAATTGTATAGTGACAGTCTATTTAGTATATTTTTATATAGTGACAGTCTATTTTGTATATATTTTGTATAGTGACAATCTATTATATATAAATTGTATAGTGACAGTCTATTTAGTATATTTTTATATAGTGACAGTCTATTTTGTATATATTTTGTATAGTGACAATCTATTATATATAAATTGTATAGTGACAGTCTATTTAGTATATTTTTATATAGTGACAGTCTATTTTGTATATATTTTGTATAGTGACAATCTATTATATATAAATTGTATAGTGACAGTCTATTTAGTATATTTTTATATAGTGACAGTCTATTTTGTATATATTTTGTATAGTGACAATCTATTATATATAAATTGTATAGTGACAGTCTATTTAGTATATTTTTATATAGTGACAGTCTATTTTGTATATATTTTGTATAGTGACAATCTATTATATATAAATTGTATAGTGACAGTCTATTTAGTATATTTTTATATAGTGACAGTCTATTTTGTATATATTTTGTATAGTGACAATCTATTATATATAAATTGTATAGTGACAGTCTATTTAGTATATTTTTATATAGTGACAGTCTATTTTGTATATATTTTGTATAGTGACAATCTATTATATATAAATTGTATAGTGACAGTCTATTTAGTATATTTTTATATAGTGACAGTCTATTTTGTATATATTTTGTATAATGACAGTCTATTTAATATATTTTTTTGTATAATGACAGTCTATTTATGTATATATTTTGTATAATGACAGCTTATTGTATATAAATTGTATAGTGACAGTCTATTTTTGTATAGTGATAGTCTATTTTTTATATATATATATATTGTAGTATACCAATATTCAAAAGAAATGTTGATGTTGACATCAACATGTGAGGAATGAATATAGCGATAATCTTTTATTTCAAAGATTTGAAAGTCTTCTCTTCCACACGAAAGGGTAAATGCCCAAGTTTTCTACAACATTGAAAAAAGATCCTCCAACAGATATGGTTATATTGCAAATTTATGTGTTGCCAAATCTTCTCGAAGGCAGGGTATCGCAAGAAACATATTACATTATGCTATTAGATCAGCGAAAGCAAATGGTAAGAAATTAGGATGCACCAGTTCCATAATTGCTTGAATCACCAGAACACCTAAATATGTTGTTTGTTTGATAGGTGCAGAAAAGGTATTCGTGCATGTACGTACAAACAACAGAATAATTTATACATTAATTATTTGCAACAGAGGATAGGGAGATTAAGGGATTAATAGTGCAAATTTCCCAAATATTTTATTAGTTAACCGAATAATTTTAATTTTTTAACTAAATAATAAACATTAATTTCGAACAGTATATATCCCTTATATTTGGAGCATTCTTGAAGAATAAGAAATTTTGTGGGAATTCCCACTGTTTATGTAAGCAAAGAGAGAATAGTGGGCAGAAATTCAATTATAGAAGTACAAAAAAGTGATATGACGACGGTCATCAGGTGAAGGCGGTCCCTCGGGAGTGGATCACAACGGAGCGAATTGATTGGTGGTTCAATACGGAGGCGGTGCTTGTGACGGCGGCGTTCGGCAGCGGCTTCTTCGGCTGAGGAAAATGTGTACGATCGGGAGAAGGAAGTTAGGGTTTTGAGTGGCAGTGGTCTTAAGGGCTAGCCTTTTAATTAGTTTTGGGTTGTTAATTGTATAGAGTTATTTTGTGGCTATCAAGTGATATAAATTTGGCCCTAGTGGCTACAAATGAACTTTGCTCTTAATTATTGTATGTTGCTTTCTTATGAATTGTTTAATTACCAAAGAAGACATCTTTTAAGCAAAGTTGCTCATGGATCAATTTGAGCTAATAAATCAGCTCAATTTTAGATGGGCTGGATCAAGATGGAGTGAGGCTACAATGGGCGGGTCAATGAGCAGCCCAACCATGACGGATTGGGAAGGTTGATCGATTTGGACTCAAATTATCATCCCTATGTGCATTGTAAAAAAAAAAAAAAATTTACCTTCCTATATACTATTTGAAACTTTATTACCCTTCATACTCTCAAGTTTTAATTTAATTACATAGGTATATATAATTTACCAATTATATATATTTTAGGACTTTAATGAGAATCAATTAACTTCTATAATCTCGCTAATGTACATAACCCACTCCCCTCAGGTTTCTTTATCCATACACCCCACGATTCTGATACTCTCTCCCTTTATTAACGCTCTCTTCCATTTTTGTTCAAATATCTTTTATAATCTCTCTCAAACTTTCTGACTTCTCTCTCAAAATTCTACGAAATCAGTAACAGCTTAAAATTTTCCTTCCCTTACGATGAAGAAGAAAAGATTTCCGAAGAATAGCCCTAAACTAATGTTGGTGATATTTCTATTTTTGATTTGGGTGTTTTCTCACAGGATTCACCCAAAAAAGTAGTGAAATCGACACATGTAAAACCAGAGACAAAGTCCAAGCTTTCCCCTCCTGAAGCTAGGGCAGAAGCTCGAACAAAACTCAATCATGACACGGATGCTGGTGAAGCTTCGACATCTGCTAAATCAGTAAAGCGGAAGGGCTAAGGGTACTTATCGGGCGAATATTTACATTAACGATTTGGCTTATCGATTATCGATTTATAAATATAGTAATCTGCTAGCTATCCAATAAGATATCGGGCGGATTGGTATCAGATTTGTGACTATCGGGCGGTTATCGGCTAAGTCAAATAAACAATAAAAACGAAGTTGAGAATTAAAGATAAGGGAAAATTTGTAAAGCATCACATCTGCTCAGATGTATGTATAGAATACATATCTAGTTGATTGATATTGTGCCAAGTCTATTTGTCATGCATTTATGTTTTATGTCAAAACAATTTAGTGGTTTAGCTTGACCTTGATTTCCCACTTGAGCTAACAAAGTTTAAAGCGATTTGCACTCGGATTCTTTTTCAATTTAGCTGGAGAAAGTTGTTTTGCTTCTAACTTATCTAATTACTTAAATACCATTTTCATAGGAAAATCAGACAAATCCAATCATACATACGAGATTGGAAGAAATTTTAAATAGGGATTTAGGTGATAGAGAGGAGAAAAGAGACGACTGTTGCGGGTTGAATTGAGATTCGATAAATTAGGGATTTAAAGTTTTAAATATTAATTCATATACAAAGGGGTAAAAGTACAAATGTAAAAATTCTTAACGGGTTAACGGTTTATCCGATAAGAAAATTGAGTAATCCGTCCCCAAATTGTTAAGCCGTTAATAATAAAATTTCAATCCGTTCACCAACCATTACCCCGATAACCCGATACCAATAAGTCAGTAAGCCATTTTTGCGTTCCGATTAATGGTTACGATTCGGTTTTGAATAGCCCTAGGAAGGGCAAAGAAATTGCTCGTGATGATGATTTCGTCGAAGAAGAAGTTATCCCGAAACCTGCAAAAAAAAAATCAAATTTTCTCCTACTGTCAAACATTCAAAAAAAAAGAAGGTTCAAAAATCTCCTAAAAACATACCCCAACAGCCATTGGAACTAGCCATCCTTGTTCATAGTGGTTGGGGACTTCTCTCCTACCTACTAGGTCAAGGGTTCAAGGCTAGGTAACAATGATAACAAACAACAACAAATGAGGTACTCTAAAATACCTTTTTTGAAAAACAAAAAAGAAACAACCATTGGAGAAGGTAAAGTTTTAGTATTTATAATTTTTGTTCTTTTTTTTTTAGTTATAATACTTGTTTTCATTCTCATGACTATACCTATTTTTTATTTTTCTGTATTTGTAGAAATTTTATCTACATTGTGTATATTTGTTGTTGGTTATCAACCTTTCTATATTTTTCTGGAAATTATAAATTTTTTGTATATTATTCGAAATATTTTTGTTAGGGAATGTACTACATGATGTAGTTGGTTTTATTGGTTATTATGTGCTTATTTGTAGATGTTAGTTTTATTTTCTATAAATAAATTATATATACTGTGTCTAGTTATTAGTTTCTACTTTTTGCTCTAAACATAATTTTGTTAGTGCATTTGTAGCTTCAATGTAGTTTAGTTGTTATATATATTTACTAATTTTGTAACTTATTTATATGCAATATATTAATTTCTTTCTGCCTGTAGCTAAAGTGTAATAGAATTGTTATTATTTTATTTTTTGGTCTTTAAACATATTTTATTAACTTACTGTTTCTTTTGGTGCAGAATCGAATATTTTTTGCACCACATGATGTTGATTATGGCATCACTAGGTTCCAGATATTATCTGACCCTGCTATTCCTACCCAAATCAATGTGTTATTGTCTGAAAATGGGTTAAATTTATTTAAGAAGACATATTTTGGGCACTCTCTTTGCATGCCCAAAATATGTATCCAAAATCAGGCAATTCAATTTCTCATAAAGTATGAAGAACACATCTGGTTCTCACTCTTTTACAGCAGAGATAAAGGGTGAGAGGCTGAACTTTGGATTGAGGGATTTTGCCGGTATCATTGGCCTTATATATTTTACATAAGTAACGGACTTTGGTTACACAACTAAGTATGACAGTAAAACAATGAGAAGCTATTTTTCAAACAAGAAAAAAGTTGAGAAGTCGTACTTGAAACAAATTGTAACCAGTCGTAGTCGGGTGAATGATGAGGATACAGTCAAGCTGTATATTCTCTATCATATAGAATTCTTCCTTTGTCCTTCAGAGAAAGATAATGGTTTGATAGACCATTTTAGGTTCTATTTGGTGGACTCGAGGCAGTATGCGAATTTCGCATGGGTATCGAAGCTTATACACAATTGCTTTTGTCTGTTAGGCATAAGCTGAACCCTTCTGTGCATTTTTATCTCATTCGAAGTTTTTCACTCGATATACAAATCTGATTGTATGAGTGTTGCTCTACAATCAACACTGATATAGCTACAAGAGTTGGTAATTCGATCCCCCGCATACTTAACTGGACAGCTAGTAAGGACAAGATATGGATTTCTATATTAGAAGCGAGGATGATCAAACCATCATGGATCAAGGTAAATAGTTTTCACTTCTGTACATATAATATAAATACAAATTACCTACACATTTTATACATATTATGACTAGGTCCCTCGTATGTTTATTTCGCTCAGTTCACCAATATGATTGAAGCCCCAAAAGAGCTTTCTAGAATGACTTTGCCACATAAAGTTGAATACATCCTTGAAGAAGCTGAAACACAGGCCGAGCATCCGACAGATGCTCCATCTCCATCTGGCAATAAGTAGGTAATGGGAATAGATAACAAAAAATATATTCTGAAACAACTAAAAAAATTAAGAAAAGATGTTGATAAGGTAACAACTGATGATAATCCTAGCTGGTTTCTTTAATTTATGTTATGCAAACTATTTCTTTAACTCTTTCTATTTTAATACGTAGGTCGGTTCAGACCTTGGATTGTTCAAGAAAGAGGTTACCTAATTCTTGATTTTTAGTCTTTTTTATATATATGTAAGCCTCTAATTGTTAGATACACTATAACTATTTTTTTGTTCTTTAGGGTTTTCAAGAACTAGGTAGTATTCGACTGCTACTCAATGATTCCATTAAGTGTGCGTTACAAACAATAAAAAGTCAACAGGATACTAACATTGATGCTAAGGTTTCATTCAAAATATATTTATTTTGGATAACAATTTTACCATGTTTATGTTTATATTAGCATTCATAAAGTATATAGCCTAACAAATTCCGCTTGCAATTTACTGGTAGTTCTGCGAAAAATGATGAGCATTATAAAGAAAAGAACAAACAACAATATCGTGGCAGTAGTGCTAAACCATTGTTGGCCAGCAGTAGTAAAACATGTATTTTAACAATTTTAACACAATTTCATGATAAATAATCTACATTATATTCATATTATATCTACATTAGATCTACATATAGTCTAAATTACCAACAAATAATCTACATTATATTTTCAATTGTTGTCTTAGATACATGACACGTGTCTGACATTCAAAATGAGGAGAATGTTCCTATATCATGCCCTGTAGGTGTTGACTTATCTTTCCAATTTCAAGAGGCATTGGAGGAAGAAACTGCAGGTATGATTTAGTACATTTTATCTACATATTTCACAATACATATTACATCTCAGCTACATGACAGAATTTCAACAAATTAACTACAATTTTACCTGCAATGTTGTTTCTGTTTACTACAAATGATCTACAATTTTATTAAATTGTACACATTTATTGTAACAGAGAAGGAAACTATGCATGTGGACTCTCCAAAACAGGATGTAAAAGTTGGCATTCAAGGAGAGCATTTAAATGAGGAGAATGAGACTATGCATTTGCAATCTCCAATTCAAGAAGCAAATGTTATGCAATAAGGAGACGATTGCAATAAAGATTTCAGTGGTATTATATATTATAATATAATTGTAGGAAAAAAATAACAGCTTTCATATAAGTTTCAGTTTTTCTAAAGAACCAATGCAACCAACATACAATGTTGTTCTTTTGTTTTTAATTTTGTAGGTGAACCAGTCAACTACATCAATGTGGGTGATTCAGACAATGATTCCAAGTCTGAAAAAAAAAGCAGTAACACTTGATGATTTTAAGCTTCCAGAGAACTTCTCACAGATTGTTAAGTTCGGTATGAATATGAAACAACCCATGCACATCAAAGAAGAACAAGGGTTCCTGGTAATCATGTCAGATCCCCCTTTCTCCCTTATTTCAGTTCTGGAGGAAGCACTTCTATTGAATCTCCTCCAATTTTCAACATCAAGCATCCATTTACTGGGGTTATTGGCGACGATGTTGATTCTGACTTGTTGGAAGAATTCAGTAAGTGGTTATATTTAGGTACCGACACGGTTCCAAAGAGTTTAGATTATACACTTTTTTCATATTATCAAGTGCATGCAATTTATGGATTTTCAATTGAAACTACATAATAATTGTACGTGCTATGTATTTAAATAGGAAGAAGGCACATTATACTTTAAAAGATAACCAGCTCAACCTGTGGTTTGATCTTGGAGTGGAGAAAGTTAATAAAAAGGACTGGTTTTATACTTTGGCATATACCGAGTAAATCCTCAACAACACGATACACACATAGCCTGGCAGAATTTAATGATTAGCTATAATATTCTATTATTTTAGATATTTGTAGATTTTTTGTTTGAAAATTATAGTTAAATTGTATTCAGCATTGAGAAATAATGAAATCTATTTTTTTGTGCAGCACATTGATGTTATTTTATACTATTTGAGAAAGAGAGAAAAGTACGGTCCTGAAAACAAAATACGGTTTACAACCACTGAATGTATCTTCAAGACTAGAACGGAACAAATTTATGAGAGGTATATTAATGCTCCTGCCGATAGGAAGCTTGCTGTTGTCAAACCCTAGGACGTTGTATCACAATACATATTGGGGTACCGATTACTTGCAAATGTTGCATGGGACAAAGTTGATTTTGTGATTATACCCATAAACATTGTGGAGAAATTTCATTGGTTGTTGGTTGTGTTTGACATTACCGATAGGGTTCTATATGTTTATGATTCTATGATCTCTTCACGAAATCACAAACTTGTTGAACCTGTTGTCGACAAGTTTGCTATTATGATCCTCCTCTACTTGTCATGCACCGGCTTCTATGACAAACGTCCAGACATCAACTACAAGAACACAAATGCATACATTGAAAAGGGTGTTACTGACCCTCTTGAAATTCAGTGGTTAGTCGGTGAGATACCCCAACGAAAAGTGAGATCACTGTGTGTGCTACTTTTCCTTTTATTTAACCAATTGTATTTTACATTGAATGCTAAATCTTTTCCCCTGTTATTTTTTGCAGTGACTATGGTGTATACGTGACGACATTTGTAGAATATGTTAGCATTAGAGAGCTATCAATTTCAAAGGAAGACCTTTCTAATATTGATCAACACCGTAAACGCTATAGAGCACTCCTTTGGGATTATGCTAGGAAAAAGTAAGAGCTTGGTGCAATCAGTGAAAGTGAGGTGATTGGAAGATTAGTAAGAAGAAAAGGTGCACCAGTTGTGAAGGAGAGAACACGAGTCCGTAACAAAAAGAATTAGTTGCCCTTTTCAGTAGAAAATTCTAGTTAAAGTGTTTAGTTGTAGCTGGATTATAGTAAAGTTGTAGCAAAATTATTTATTGAGAACAAGTCTATGGCATTTTTTTGGTTTAAAGTTGTTAGTACTTGATCTCGATATTGGTACTATATAATTTCTTTACAGCATAACTACAACTATATCTAACACTACTATACAAAAATACATAATCTATTTAATTTTAGCAGTATTGTTAGGAAAGGCTGAAAAGTAATAAATAAACTCAGTATTTGAATAAAACAACTACAAACCAATTGCATTAAGAGTTGAAATCTGTTTAGCAAATATTCATTATAGGAGACAATCTTTATTCAAATTAGCAACACAATTACACCACAACTATATTCTCCAGAACAGAACAAATACAACTTAATATGTCTTAAAGGATAGATTATTATCAACAACTTAGTAAAAAAGAATTCTTTAAACTAAATCAATTTTTATTTCCTTTTGGGAGCATTCCTACAAGATCTTTTGCTATGCCCTTCTAGTCCGCTGTTTCCACTTGAAACCTTGTACTTCTTTGCATTTGCTTCATCATATGGTTTGTATCTCTATTTTTTAGGTCTCCCTGGCTGGCTTTTCCGAGTAGGCGGCATTACAACTTTTTCAGCTATATGTTGTGGCACATTCCATTTGCTTTCATCAGGCAGTGGGTCTACTGTTATTTCATAAGTCTGCAGAAAGCTCTCTCTCGTGTAATAAGGAGAACAATAGTTTTCATAAGATTCGTTCCTGTGCCTCAAAGCCGCCAAAGTATGTGGACATGGAAGTTCATCAAGCTGGAATTGTCCACAACTACATCTCTTGTTTTGAAGACAAACACTGAAGCGCTTCACACCATCTATCACAATATGGATGTAATCTGTTGAAACCCTCACCTACAATTTTATTACAAATACACAATAAGTTGTCAGCAACAAATACAAAATAAAATAACCACAATTATACAATAACATTTCTATAATTATCAGTATATATTTAGTTTGATAAAATAAATGATCTGATGTTATTGGCCATAACTTACTCTCGTCTTCTGCGATAATATCTTGTTGTCCTCCAACTTTTTGTTATATTTTTTCCAAGGTATGTGAATGTTCCCTTTGCATTCAATAACTTTTCATTAGTCCAACGTTTAAGAAAAGTCCTCGTGTACTCTAATAGTTCTACTACGGGCAGCTCTCTTGCATCTTTGGTTACCACATTCAAGGACTCTGCAATCTTTGATGTCATCGTCCATGTTCTGTTCACCGTAGCATGTACCCAAGACCATCTGTGATAGACAATATCGTATAGGTATGCTTTAACACGTGTGTCGATCTCTTCAATCTTTGATGTCATCGTCCATGTTCTGTTCACCGTAGCATGTACCCAAGACCATCTGTGATAGACAATATCGTATAGGTATGCTTTAACACGTGTGTCGATCTCTTCAATCTTTGATGTCATCGTCCATGTTCTGTTCACCGTAGCATGTACCCAAGACCATCTGTGATAGACAATATCGTATAGGTATGCTTTAACACGTGTGTCGATCTCTTCAATCTTTGACATTCTTTCATTAAATTCATCAAGCGTGTATGATCGTGCCGTGACAAAGTACAATTCGCTTAACTTTAGATAACCTTTCTTGAACTTTGACCTTACATTTGTCCAAATATGCCACATGCAAGTATAATGTGGCATGTCGGTATAAACAGTAGATGTTGCCTTCAATATACTCTCATTTCGGTCCGAAACAATACACATATTTGATTTTTTACCATATGCATGTTTGAACTGCTCAAAAAAATACCTCCATGATGCGTCATTTTCTGAATCAAAAATGGCGTATACTAGTGGTAAAAGAAATTCAATTTCAGTAATAAACTTGAAAATATAAAAATACAGTCTCAAAAACTACTTTATAATAATATTTTTATAATTAATCTACATTACCTGATGCATCCATTGTGTTAGCTGTTGCATGATTCCCATATATACCGACTTCAATAAGGTGCCATCGACTACTACAACTAGCCTACAATGCTCCCAACCCTTGATGGACGTACTAAGTGCAACAAATGCATACAAGAAACAATCATCTTCAATCTTCTACAATTTCACTACCGACCCCGGATAAGTCTTCTCTAGAATATACAAATAACTCGGCAAGCGACTGTAAAAATCAGTAGGATGACCTCTCAAAAATTCCAAAGCCTTTTCCTTTACTCTCCAAGCTTGCATGTATGTTAAGTTCACACCATGATCCAACAACATGTCAGTTTTATGCCTTTTGGTGTGTATATTGTCTTAGGATCCGCGTATTTTGGCATCACCATGCTTCCAACTACCATGGCAGTAGGTTTGCGTTGTATATATGTGTTGTCCATCAAAGAGCATGTGTGCAAGCTGTTGAATTTTCGAATCTTGAATAATGCTAATTCATTTATGTTGGTGGACTTGAAGTGACACGTACAATTGTCCCCAACACATACGAGGCAGTAGCTACATAATAAAACCAATTCAAAAAATATTATGCAAATTATAGCTACAGAATACGAGGCTGTTTATGCACAATAACTTATTTTAAACAATTTATATACAAAAAAACTGTAACTTATACATAATACGAATTTGACAAATAAAATACTCCTACCTTCTTGCACTAGACCTTTTCACCATAAATTGAAACTTTTTCATGACAAAATAGTACTTCATTGTACTGACAGTTATTTGCTTGTCTTGGTAAACTTGGCCTACTTCAATTACATTTGGCGTATGTTATTTTATGATGATACTTTCATATTCCATAATTGTCGGAGATGTTTGCATATCAATCAACTTCACTTTCCTGATACTTCTCCAATTGTGTTACAATTGCTTGACAATTGTACCACGTTAGTATTACGATAATCAGAAGAACCTGCATTCAATTAAAAGTATAGTAATTCAGACTTCTGTATATTCATATGTTCAATATTTGACAGTATACTTGTAGAGACATAACAATTGAACTACATTTGTTATGTCTTATTTGTTATATAGTATTATTGTAGATAATTTGTAGTAAAATTTTAGAACACTTGAAATTGAAAAAACATCAGCATTGAAAAATAGAGCAAACCTGCAATTGTGCTCGCATTCGACATACTGCATTCCAAATAGTAACCACGCACTGTTATACATAGCGAATACATTCTTAAGTTTTTGTTTTTCTTTTTCATCTCCATATACACTCGAACTCCCATATCATTCCGAATTTTCATTGGAGGACAACGTTCGTTGGTAGTGTATTTGATTTCGATAATTTTTGCGGAGGTATCAATCATTAGATGCTCTGCAATTGCGGAAATCAATTGACTATAATCTGAATCGTCATTGACTATAATTCCGTCAATATCAAAATCTTTGTATCTCCCAATGCTATTCCACCGACCATTGAGTTGAAGCATAATCACTAATTTTGACATTATGTCACGAAATTCAATTCAATTGTAGCTAATTGTTTGCTTCAAAACCTTTGTTTATGGAAAACCAGAGAAAACCAGATAATAGAAGGATACTACAGATATGTTGCCTTGATTTTGGTGCGATGATAACCAGAGAAAATCTGCGTCATAGAAGGATTTTACAAATATGTTGCCTTGATTATGGTGCGATGATGCAATTAGTAAAATTTCTAACTGAAATATAAGTGATCCCAAAATTCCGCGTCTAAATAAGAAAGATTACAGCAGAAAGGAGTCTAGTTTAAACAAATATATATTTTTTGTATCTAAAATATATTTAGGTCGGGTAAATACGAAAACTGGGATATTTTTCGTAATAAGGTTTCAAATAGTGTATAAGAACGAAAACATCACTTAAAATAATTTCGACGAGCCACGATATATGAAGCCCGAAAAGATGAGAATGGGGCGGGTTCAGTTTCCTAAGACAAGAACCCAGTAACAAAAGGATTTACTTTATACACACTAATGTCTAAAATAATTTACTTTATACACGTTATAGGGTAAAAAAGATATTTTATTAATTTGAATATATTTTACTCCCCAAATTATGTGAAAGGTTTGATTGATAGAGTTTAAGAAAAAAGAAAGATATGTTTTGATTTTTTTCTAAGGTAATTCTTTTCAACAATACCATAATTGTTTTATACTAATGAATTTTTGTACTTGTTTGACCGAAAAAAGTAATTTTCGACTAAAACAGTTGTATTTATATAATGATGGGTTAAACTTAGTTATTAATAATATTTTTAGATGTGAGTTCCGAAAATGTGGCTAATGTTAAATAGATTTGGTGGTGGATGGATAACATGCATTAAATATTCCGAAAAGTATGAGCAATAATGGAGAAATAACTAGAAATAAATAACAATAAATGACATTTAAGTAAATAAGAGAAGTGATTCACCCAATAAAGGATGAACTAGATGATTGTTCCTTCTGACAATAATCAGTGACAAACAAATCCTAGAATGTTCGAATTATTCTCGGATCTGATGGAAAAGTATGGAATAATATGAACAAGAATCTTGATGAAAAAGTGATGTTCATATCCTTACAAGAGAGAGGGAATCTTTTATCAAAAGTCTGCTCTTATCAAAATGAATGTCACATGCCCTCATTCATTGCCTTTTTTTCCTATTTATATGGGACGTATCCCTAGCAAACCCTAATAGTACAAGTGCAGAGAATATCCACTAGAATATTCTCTTTGATATCATATTCTAAAAGATAGTCGTTACAGCTCTTTCTGTGGTGCTCGACCTCGACCATTGTTGACACCTCTACCACGAGTCTCGTTGTTTCCTGATCGACCTCGACTGACTCTTTTCTCAAAATTACCTTGCCCTAAATATTATGAGGCAGATTTCGACCTTTACAGTACCATTGTGCATCTAACTAAACTCATAAGAAAAACATTGTAATCGCGAAGATACTAGGTAAGCATTTGGATATAAGAATTGTGAAATTTTGGAAAAAAGTGAAGCTTTTTTCAAGTTGAAGTAGTTGTGTTTGAACATAAATATAACTTGTAGTTGTATTTGAATTTTGTGAGTGATTTAGAGCCCGTTTGGACATAGAAAACTTTTTCCTTTTTATAAAAAAAAAATCACTTTTAAAAAAAAAAAACCCAAAATTATATTCAATGTCCAAACACAATTCTAAATTTCAAATACTATTTTCACTTGAAAATTTTTTCCCCTTATTTTGGAATTTTGTAATTCTTATGTCCAAACGGCCACTTAGAGTGAAAAATTTGTGATATTTTTTTTTTTGAGTTTTTCAAATTTAAAAATTCCGAAATTCAATTTAATTTTAAGTTGGATTCCAATAAAAGGGGGGAAAATTCGAAAAAAAGTAAAAAAAATTATGGCCAAACAGATTGGATCATCCCGCTTATTCCACGTTCAGTTGGACTCGTCACGTCAATTTATAAAGACCTTGCATGTGGCAAATTTTCGTAAACCATTACTGTAACCGTAATCAATTCGTGATGACGAAGAAACTTCCTTATAAATCCTCAGTTCTAATCAATTGATCAATCTTTTTCTTCTTCATCAAGTTCAAGATGGTGTTAGCTGAATTAGGTGGGAGCATATCACGTGCTCTGCAGCAGATGCGCAATGCTACAGTTGTTGATGAGAAGGTCCTCAACGATTGCCTCAATGAAATAAACCGTGCTCTTCTCCAAGCCGATGTTCAATTTCAGCTAGTTCGTGATATGACCACAAATATCAAAAACATCGTCAATTTTGGTGATCTCCCCGCTGGCCACAACAAGCGTAAGATCATCCAACAGGTTGCATATTTCTATTTGATTTGCATATCACATATTTCTAATGCGGATAATGGAGCATGCAGATTGTACAAGTTTTTGGTTACTTGCAATTTGCTAACATAAAATGTTAGGATCGGGAAGCCGGGTAGTGCGAAATTTAGCCAAACAACGGTATAATGACAATAACAAAGACAATGGAAGTTGATAACAACAATTAAAGAAAACACCAATTTAACATGGTTCGGTCAGTGTGACCTACGTCCACAAGCGGGGATGAATAATTTCACTATAACAATAAGAGTACAAAATTAGAGTAAACACTCTAATTAATCCCAAATACGCTAAGAGAATAACCTCACAAGATCATTCCAAAAAAGGGTTCACACAAGTGCTTCCCAACACTAACTTTCATACAAAACACTTTTAATAAAGGAAGAAAGGAAGAAACAAGAAATGAAGACTCAAGTCTTGTTGGTGTGTCTAAATTGAACTAATGACTTTCCCTTTTATAGGCAAAAAAGTCTTGGCCTCTTAGGTGTAAAAGAAGATATACATCTTGTGCAAATGATGTCCACCACTTTGCAAAGATACTTATGCTTACGTGAGATGGACTCCATTAGCCAAAATATTGGCCATATTACATAAAATAAATTAGAGCATTAACATTTCAGACGAGACAGTTAACAAAATTTAATGATACCAAAATAAACAAATATAATGTCCTTCTCACAGAAATGATGGTTTGCACCACCAAGAGATGGGGTGGGATGGATGGGTACCTTCACCTTTGACAAGAGGGCTGGGGTTAAGCCTGGAATGGGAAAAATACTTGGTAGGAAGTGTTTCCCCCTTTAATGGGCCCTATGCGGCGCGAATCTGGATTAGTCGAGCTAGTGGGTTACAGATACTAGATGGTTATACCAAAAAATGGTTTGCACTATTCAATAGACCAAAATTGAACTTTGCATATACAACTTGTGTAAATGATGTCCGCCACTTTGCAAAGATACTTATGCTTATGTGAGATGGACTCCATTAGCCAAAAATATTGGCCATATTACATAAAATAAATTAGAGCATTAACATTTCAGACGAGACAGTTAACAAAATTTAATGATACCAAAATAAACAAATATAATGTCCTTCTCACAGAAATGATGGTTTGCACCACCAAGAGATGGGGTGGGATGGATGGGTCCCTTCACCTTTGACAAGAGGGTTGGGGTTAAGTCCGGAATGGAAAAAATACTTGGTAGGAAGTGTTTCCCCCTTTAATGGGCCCTATGCGGCGCGAATCTGGATTAGTCGAGCTAGTGAGTTACAGATACTAGATGGTTAAACCAAAAAATGGTTTGCACTATTCAATAGACCAAAATTGAACTTTGCATATATGTGTGATCATGCTAATTATATTACATTTTGTTTACTTTGGAATTTGGTAGATATCCATTTTAGCCTATTGATATTGAGGTAGTAAAGCATAGAGATGAACTGATTAACATGTCTAATATTGGTAAGTTTTTGAGTGTGACCTTATCATGGATTTTTCTCTGGTGATGTATGAGTGGATATAGACAGAGAATGCTCTTGTTATAGGAGGAAAGTCCTCTAAAATGAAATTAAGGATGAAATTAATTGTGACATTACATCCTTGTTTGATTTTGAAGGGAAACCTTGTAGACTTATGTTAAGTTTTATCCAGGTTGAGGACCTACACAGCTGTGGTTCTTTCTTTAATGTAAAATAACTAATTTGGAAGTCTACATTGCCGTTTTCATGTGATTGAAAAGAATGTCTTGAGTTGGTAAGTTTTTGAGTGGTTATCTTATCATGGACTTTCCTCCGGTGATGTATATATGAAGGTCTGTAGAATGAAAATTAGGATTAACTTTCGTGTGACATTACATCCTTGTTTGATTTTGATGGAAAAACTTGTAGTCTTATGTCAATTTTTATACAGATTGAGGACCTAGACGGCTGTTGTTCTTCCTTTTAGTGTAGAATAACTTATTTGGGAATCTTGTCACATGATCTCTTTTCATACTTTCTTTCCTTTTTCTTTTTTTGGTAATACCCAAGTCTCTAGTTGAAACAGAGTCTCTCCGCCTTTACTACGTATCTCTACCTTTACTAGGTAGGGGTTAAGTCTGCGTACACAGCTTAATAAACTGGCTCTGCTGTTGTTGTTGTACCCAAGTCTCTAGTTGGCATTTCCCTGATTTGTCACGCTAAAATAGTTATCAAAAGTAAATCATTTCAATTCCACCCTTACCACATTCCTCTTTAACTTGAAGCGGTTTGTTCATCTATGTAGGCTGTATTTAATGAACTCTGCAAGATATTGGATCCCGGGAGGCCTTCTTTTACACCAAAAAAGGGGAAAACCAGTGTTGTCATGTTTGTCGGTTTGCAAGGTGAGTTGCAATGGGATTTTTTTTTGTAATTATACATAATGCAGACCCTATCCCTTTTTCTTTTCCACTGGGTAAAGATAGATTGGAGTAATATATTTTCTTTTGTTTTACCACAGTATCTGGAAAAATAACTACTTGTACAAAATATGCTTACTACCACAAGCAAAGGGGTTGGAACCCAGCTTTAGTGTGTGCAGACACATTCAGAGCCGGAGCATTCGATCAATTGAAGCAGAATGCTACAAAAGCTAAAATACCTTTTTATGGAAGGCATATCCTCTTCCCAATCTATTAAGTGTCATCTTCTTTCAATTTCTTTTTAGATATTTGATGCAGCTAAAATCTGATGATGATCCTGATGACGTTTCCCGGTCCTTCTTTCATTGAGACGAAGCTGAGATTCTCCATTTTTATTTAATCTCCAAACGATCTAAATGATGTCATAGGTGCATAGGAATCGCAAATTTAAAGCACATTTTGATAAGGAAATTAGAGGCTGAAGTCTGAGCAACATCTTCTAACTTATGGAGAAAAGTATATGGACTTTGCTAATACTTTTAAGAGATTAAAGTTGAAAGCCAAAACGGTCTAGTCATTTATTGTATGTTAGAACCAAGAGAAAGACATAATTCACCGTTGATGATCTGCTTATCAAATTGCTTCTTTTAATTTGGTAGATCATTGCGTATATTTAGATTAAAGAAAAAATTTGCTCTTTTTTTCCAGCAGAAGTCATTTTTGCTGATAAGTCTGTATGTACATAGGTTGCCTGCTTCAAATGGAATGTCCTTGAGTTACTTTGCCCAAGAGCTCTTCCTTTTCTCCTAATGAGAAATCAATGATTTCTCACAGTTTTTGGAACTTTTTTGCCTGCTGTATTTAACCCGTCCCCCCACTACAACATCATGGAAAAAGAAAAGAAGTAAATCCTAATTTAGTTTCTTGAATGGGTTAAGTAGTTAGCTATAGTGGCTCTTGTTCAAAATAAACAAAAAAGTAATCAGCTGGTGTTGCATGTTTTACTGACCAGATCCAAATTTCTACTTGTTAAATTTAGGTCATTTGAACTTCCATTTATTGTTTTAGTCAACGCAAGAAGCCATCTTTTTAATTGAATGATGCTTTCTGCAACAGCTATGCTGAGTCAGACCCTGTGAAAGTAGCAGTCGACGGAGTAGAAACATTTAAAAAGGAAAAGTGTGATCTAATAATAGTTGACACTAGTGGTCGCCACAGACAAGAAGCCGCTCTTTTTGAAGAGATGCGACAAGTATCTGAAGCGATAGTATGTTCTACAATTCTTTAGTAAATTGTTCTTTTGAATGTAAAATGCTGATTTTGCTGATTTTCTTATCTTTCAACGTTATGATTATATCCTCCAGCATATTGTTACCTTGAATGAAATGCTCATCTTACAATTTCATTTGCCAGAAACCAGAACTTGTGATATTTGTTATGGATAGTAGTATTGGTCAAGCCGCCTTTGATCAAGCTCTAGCATTTAAGCAAAGTGTTGCAGTTGGAGCTGTGATAGTTACTAAGATGGATGGACGTGCAAAAGGAGGTGGTGCGCTTAGTGCGTAAGTTCCCATCCTATAGTTTTAGACCTAAGTTTTCCTTCTGATAGTAAATATTACCAAACATGTATTGCTATTTTATAACCTTACTATTCCAGGCCATGTCTGCTCAAATGGGGCAGGTTGTTAATGTAGTTGTTTTTTGGGTTAAATGGAATGCATCGGAATTGGACTGGAGGGATACCCTAGATCTTTAAAGATTTCCCACAGAAAATGATTATCATTTCTCTAACAACACTAAGAAATTCCTGGTGTATGTGGAAAAAAATTAAACTGCTTGCCTTGAATAAGTAATGCAATTAGTATGAAAAAAAATTAAGAAGCTGTGTAAGTCGTGAGATTTAAAATTGATCCTTGTCTCTTACAGTAATATAATCACGACTCGAATACTTTTTTATGGAATGAAATATTATGGTCTCTCTTTCTGGGAATAAACAAGGTCACAACTCTTTTAAAACAAAATAATGTACTCTAGGTCGGAATTCTTATAGAATTAAGAATATTAAAGAATAGTATATATAAAAAAAAAAGGAGCAGTCTGGTGCACAAGGCATCCCGTGTTCACGTAAGGTTCGGGGAAGGGTCATATCCCGAGGGGTGTGATGTAGATAGTCTACCTTAATACAAACATTAGTGGTTGCTTCCACAGCTCGAACTTGTGTGACCTATTAGAATATTAACTTTACTGTGTTGCTCCAAGGCTTCCCTTCTATTTAAGAATAGTAATATACGTCATTTAAAATGGAAGAGAGAGCGGTTACCGTTCATGATAAATCATCTGTGTAAATAACCTTTCATGGATAAAGTTCTTAACCGCACTTGATTCCAAACGGAGTCTTAGTTTAATTGGAAGTTTTGCCAACACTTGTCTCTTGCTGACAACTACCTACTTACCCTATGTGTAATTATGGCCAATATTTTGGCTAATGGAGTCCATCTCACATAAGCATAAGTATCTTTGCAAAGTGTAGACTTTGTTGGCAATATTCTTTGGGACCCAAAAATATTGCATTGTGTGTTGGACATCATTTGCACAAGTTGTATCTCTTCTTTTACACCTAAGAGGCCAAGACTTTTTTGCCTATAAAAGGGAAGCCTATTAGTTCATTTTAGACACACCAACAAGACTTGTCTTCAATTCTTGTTTCTTACTTTCTTCCTTTATTAAAAGTGTTTTGTATGAGAGTTAGTGTTAGGAAGCACTTGTGTGAACCTTTGTTTTGGAGTGATCTTGTGAGGTTATTCTCTTAGGGTATTTGGGATTAATTAGAGTGTTTACTCTAATTTTGTTCCTGCATGCTTTTTTCCCTTTTGAATTGACATGGCATCTTTTGTTTTATCCATTGTTGATATTTCTTTTCTTTGGTATAGGGCCTCTCAATGCTATTCGGTGCAGATTTTGTACCAAAAGGTAATGAAAAGGAAATCCGGGCAAAATTTAATGGATATCTGACATTGATGAACTCAATGACCAACGAAGGCAAGTGAGCTAAAATTCAATGAGGTTTTCTTTAAGCTAATTTATGTAACCTTAGTTAGTTTTAGAATTCAGTATGATCTTTTATATATATATATATATATATATTCCTTCGGCCGGGTTCTTATCGAAAACGAACTCTCTACCTTCAAGGTAGGGGCAAGGTCTGTGTACACACTACCTTCCTCAGACCCTAGGATTATACTGAGTTTGTTAATGTTGTTGTTTATGTTAAAAAAATCTGTAGTATAATTGCAGAATTGGATAGTTCCAATCCAAAGCTTATGAATCAATCTCGGATCACGCGGATAGCTAGGGGTGCTGGCCGTCGAGTGCATGAGGTAATGGAGTTGCTGGAAGGATACAAGCGACTTGCAAATACGAGCAAGAACAAATCTTTTATGAAGGGGTTAAATCAAATAGGAGGTGCGGGTGGTTTACAGAACTTCATAAAGCATATGAGTGCCTTCAAAGATATGATGGGTATATTTGGTGGTGGCCGTAAGTAGTATTGATTACATCAAAACATAATTATACAGATTTACAAAGTTTAAGATTTACTAGCAATCTTCTGTTATTAGAAAAAGGATCCAACTTATTGAATAGTATGTTATATAATTCATACGTTATTTGTATAATTTTCTTGCTGTATTTATTATGTAGGCACTGCTTGATGTTTAAAGTTATTCTTTCAACTAATTCATATTTGTTATAAAATAAAGACAGTAAAGTAAAGACAAGTATAAAGAGAAACTGATATATTATTCAAATTTCAAACTTATGTACATAATGAATTGAATTCTCCTCTACTTATAGAAGAAAGGAAGCTGTTGTGTAAGCTGCTACTGCAAGTTGCTGTGTAAGCTACCTACTGCAAGCTGCTGTGTAAGCTGCTACTGCAAACTGCTATGTAAGCTGCTTGTAAGCTGTTGTGTAAGCTGTTTGTAAAATGCTACTTTAAGCTGTTGTACCACATATATATAATCTTCTACCATGTGTAATATTTATCCATAACGGAGTACCGAAAGGATAAGCTTCTTCAGGAGACTTATTTCCAATTGAGTACTAAATGGATAAACATATTTACGGCGGAGCCTCATATGGATAAGCTTTTTCAGGAAGCTTATTTACAACGGAGTACTAAATAAACATCCATAATATAATATATTCATAACACTCCACCTTGGATGTTCATTAAAAGATAATATGTCTTGTTAAAACCTTACTAGGAAAAATTCCGTGGGAAAAAATCCTAGTGAAGGAAAAAGAGTACACATATTTAGTAATACGCATTTCTAGCTGCCTCATTAAAAACCTTATAAGGAAAACCCTGTGGAAAAAAACCTTAATAAGGAAAAAAGAGTACATCGCGTATTTTACTCCCCCTGATGAAAACCTTGTTTCAAATATTTAAGTCTCCGCATTCCAATCTTGTATACCATCTTCTCAAAAGTTGAAGTTGGTAAAGATTTGGTGAATAAATCTGCCGGATTGTCGCTTGAACGGATTTGTTGCACATCAATGTCACCATTTTTCTGAAGATCGTGTGTGTAGAATAATTTTGGTGAAATGTGCTTTGTTCTATCTCCTTTTATAAATCCTCCCTTCAATTGGGCTATGCATGCAGCATTGTCTTCGTATAAAATTGTGGGTCTTTTCTCACATTCCAAACCACATTTTTCTCGAATAAAATGAATTATTGATCTCAACCATACGCATTCCCTACTTGCTTCATGAATAACTATTATTTCAGCATGATTTGAAGAAGTAGCAACAACAGACTGTTTTGTGGAGCGCCATGATATGATAGTACCTCCACATGTAAATACGTACCCGGTTTGAGATCTAGCTTTATGGGGATCAGATAAATAACCTGCATCTGTATAACCAACAAAATCTGCACTATCTTTGTTAGCATAAAACAAACCCATATCAAGAGTTTCCTTTAAATATCGCAATATATGCTTAATCTCATTCCAATGTGTTCGTGTAGGAGAAGAGCTATATCTTGCTAGTAAATTAACAGAAAATGCTATGTCAGGCCTTGTAGCATTAGCAAGATACATAAGTGCACCGATTGTACTGAGATAGGGTGTTTCAGGACCCAGGAGTTCCTCATCCTCTTCTGGAGGTCGGAAGGGGTCCTTATTCACTTTAAGTGATCGAACAACTATTGGTGTACTCAATGGGTGCGCTTTGTCCATGTAAAAGCATTTGAAGACCCTTTCTGTATAGGCAGATTGAGGGATAAAGATCCCGTCTCCTAAATGTTCAATTTGCAGACCAAGACAAATTTTTGTCTTTTCAAGATCTTTCATCTCAAATGTTTTCTTAAGATATTCAATTGCCTTTTGGAGTTCTTCTGGAGTTCCAACAAGATTTATGTCATCAACATAAACAGCAAGTATAACAAATTCTGAAGTCATTTTCTTTATAAAAATACATGGACAAATAACATCATTTATGTAACCCTCTTTCAGCAAATATTCACTGAGGCGATTATACCACATACGCCCAGATTGTTTTAAACCGTACAAAGATCTTTATAATCTGATTGAGTACATTTCCCTAGATTTTGAATATGCTTCAGGCATATTAAATCCTTCAGGATTTTTCATGTAAATCTCATTATCAAGTGACCTGTACAGATAAGCTGTAACCACATCCATCATATGTATTTCAAGCCTTTCACGTAAGGCTAAACAGATGAGATATCGAAATGTTATGGCATACATAACAGGTGAATATGTTTCTTCATAATCGACTCCAGGTCGTTGTGAGAATCCTTGTGCGACAAGGCGAGCCTTGTATCTTTCAACTTCATTTTGGTTATTTATTTTTTGCACAAAAACCCATTTATGACCAACTGGTTTTATACCAGCATGTGTTTGGACTACTGGTCCAAGGACCTCTCTTTTAGCAAGTGCGTTCAATTATGATTGAATTGCCCCTTGCCATTTTGGCCAATCAGATCTTTGTTGACATTCTTCGACAGATCGGGGTTCAAAATCCTCACTACCTTGCATAATGTTAAGTGCAACATTATATGCAAAAATATTATCCACCACTATTTCAGATCTATTTAAATTAATCCCATCACCAGTTGAACTTATTGAAAGTTCCTCGTTCACTTGAGTCTCGGGTTCATTGATTTCTTCAGGAATCGCGTAACTAATCAGATCTTGGGTCTCTTCAGGAGATCCCTTCATAATATCATTTTGATCATTTGTCGATTTTCTTTTTCTAGGATTTCGATCCTTAGAACCCACAGGCCTACCACGCTTCAGGCGTGCTTTAGGTTCACTAGATCTCATGCTAGTAGATGGTCCTGCTGGGACATCAATTCGGATAAGTACATTTTTTGCAGGGATATGTGACTTAGTTATCCTTTTCAAATCAGTAAATGCGTCTGGCATTTAATTTGCTATATTCTGTAAATGGATGATCTTCTGGACCTCCTGATTACATATAGGGGTACGTGGATCAAAGTGAGATAATGATGAAACTTTTCACACAATTTCTCTTTTGATTTTCTTTTTCTCTCCCCCTAATTGTGGGAAATTTATTTCATCAAATCGACAATCTGCAAAGCGAGCAGTAAATAAATCTATCGTCAATGGTTCAAGATAGCGAATAATAGAGGGTGATTCAAACCCAATATATATTCCTAACCTTCTTTGGGGCCCATCCTTACTACGCTGTGGTGGTGCTACTGGCACATATACAACACATCCAAAAATTCGTAGATGGACAATATTTGGTTCATGACCAAAAACTAATTGTAACGAAGAATATTTATTATAATGTGTTGGTCTGAGACGGATAAGTGATACTGCGTGTAAGATAGCATGGCCCCAAACAGTAGTGGGCAATTTTGTTTTCATAAGTAGTGGTCTTGCT
>AWOL01S0002058.1:69744-79914 GCA_000715115.1 Nicotiana otophora | reverse complement strand
CTTGCGGAGTTTGACTAAAATAACAACTACCAAGCGAGTATTCAGATGGCTCCATATGAGGCCTTGTATGGGAGGCGGTGTCGGTCTCTGGTGGGTTGATTTGAATATACTTGATCCACCCTTATCTCGCCGCATGTGCATCACAATGAAATGCCTCCCTTATCTCACCACATGTGCATCTCGCCACCCTTATACTCCACACAACATCAATCAACCCACACATCATGTCCACATGTTCCACAATATCACAACACAACAAAATCAATACTCATTTCAAAATATAGTCTCACAACTAAAATCTAACATGCACAAGGACAATACAATAACATAAGAAAGCGGGGAGTATTCAACAATAAAACATGTTTCATATAGCAAACAACCCCAATTCAAGGCATATTAATAACCTAAGGTCTAATCTAGCCATAAATCACACACGCCCGTGTACACAATCGGCACATCGTGTACACGTAACTCACATAACACAATATGCAATTACGACCAAATGCTATGTTTCAATTCGTCCACACAAGGTTAGGGAAGATATTTACCTCAATTTAGCCAAATCAATACTCCAAAAATGTTTTTCCTTGAAAATGCATCTTTACTAATAAAGTTGCAATCAATTTTGATTAATAAAGTTACAATCTTTACTAAATTCCTAAAAGGTCAACAAAAGTCACCCTAGGCCACGCCGTTCAAAGCGTGAGTCGAGGGGTAGATGTCGACTACCCATTACCCCACGAGCCCAAATATATATTCAGTTTTCAAAACCATGTCCAAATCTGTCATGCCCCAAACTCGAGGAGCGCGCCCGGTGCTCAACCGAGTGAACCCAGCCGAGCAAGACTGTTAGATTTCCTTCTCCCCAAACTCATCCATGAATAAGGAGGAGATGCACTCCATTAATCAAACACTAAAAAGATTTCATTAAAAACTCCCATTTCATTTCCATTAGCAGCTTCATATATAATTTTCAAACTATTACGAGTTTATAGATATAATGAAAACATGTTTGCCACATACCAACACTTCTAGTTTAATTCCCAACATCAAACATCACCCACAACATGTCTACAGAGCCTCTAAGTACAACAGAAGAGTAATATGGAAATGCCGGCAAGAAGGCCCCGGCTATACCTCAAAATACAAAGTACAACAGCAAATGATATCAGCCTGGAATAGAGCAGGGCTCACCAAAACATTCTGAATAGGGAGTAACGGCTAACGAGGACTAAAGTTGCCCGCTGATGAACCACCTGCACCCATTGAAAATGCAGCGCCCCCGACAAAATGGACGTTAGTACATATTGAATAGTACTAGTTTTTAAAGCTTACTGTCCTCTTTCAAAATAGAATGCCAATGTAAGAATGTAGAAATCATGAGAACAATAATCAACAATCAATGATATCCAAATGCCAAGTTAAAACATACTGATTTCCAAAATATGAAGATAATACTGTGAAGATGATAATTAAAATATGAATATAATATTATTTTTGGTTGGGAGATCTTTAGCACTCATATACCACTATTTACAATATCACCGTTTACAATACCAATACCACTATACTTTTAGCACGGAGTCCGATCACGACCCCATCGGCTAGCCCGTCTCATTCGAGACATCAACCACAATCACAGTTTCAATTACAAATTCCAGCACAATCACCACCATGTGGGTNAGAAGAGTAATATGGAAATGCCGGCAAGAAGGCCCCGGCTATACCTCAAAATACAAAGTACAACAGCAAATGATATCAGCCTGGAATAGAGCAGGGCTCACCAAAACATTCTGAATAGGGAGTAACGGCTAACGAGGACTAAAGTTGCCCGCTGATGAACCACCTGCACCCATTGAAAATGCAGCGCCCCCGACAAAATGGACGTTAGTACATATTGAATAGTACTAGTTTTTAAAGCTTACTGTCCTCTTTCAAAATAGAATGCCAATGTAAGAATGTAGAAATCATGAGAACAATAATCAACAATCAATGATATCCAAATGCCAAGTTAAAACATACTGATTTCCAAAATATGAAGATAATACTGTGAAGATGATAATCAAAATATGAATATAATATTATTTTTGTTTGGGAGATCTTTAGAACTGATATACCACTATACACAATATCACCGTTTACAATGCCAGTACCACTATACTTTTAGCACAAAGTCTGATCATGACCCCATCAGCTAGACCATCTCATCCGAGATATCAACGACAATCAAAATTGCAATTACAATTTCCAGCACAATCACCACCATGTTTGCGGCATGATGTCCTATCATGACCCGATTGGCTAGGCCATCTCACCATAATGCCATGTGGATCGACGTCATCCTTTTCTATCAACCATCTAATCCCAATTATGCGAAATAATTTTATCACATCAATCTCATCCCAATTAAGGGAAATAATTTTATCACATCAATCTCATCCCAAATAAGGGGAATGATTTTATCACATCAATCTCATCCCAAATAAGGGGAATAATCACAATCCACTCCTACACCGGCACGTGTAATTTTGGGGTTAGGTTATTTCAACCTACCCTTCCTCGGTGACTATCGATGCTCCCAAACATATTTTTGATTTGCATACAAAGAAACAACAATACTAATGCATTTACCTCATAACGTTTCATACCTTGTATATCCTCATTGGTAATTTCAACCACTTACAACATCATTATTTCATTGGCTCTCTTGGCCATACATATGATTCACCATTCGTGTCACGGTGGCCGTATTTCATATTCAAAACTTTCATTTCTTTTGTTTTATGGATCATCATCATAAATATCAATAAATACAATATCCCGGAAATCACAACTTTAGGTTCATTAGTAATGGAGACTTTAAACACAAAGGATTTATTTTCAAGAAATGGAGTAAAATGATTTACAATCGAAGCACAAGTTAAAATCATAAACGAGTATCACATCATTTATTCTTGAAATACTTTTCCCCAAAAAGGGAAATACACAATTTCCACTCACGAATATGTAAGAATGCAAAACACATTGAAAATACTCATAAAGCATAGCACTAGTTAAAACAGGCAGATTAGAGCATGACTTGAGGACATAAGCTTTTAGGCAAATCTGCTTTTGAAGTAATTTTGGAACTGTTGAATCAAGGCACATTTCATAATTTTTCTCACATCATCTCATTTCATTGGCACCTATAGCCACAAGTATAAATTTCATTCTTGGCACGGTGGCCACACTTTACACTTCAACTCATTTTTTTCACTTTTGAGCATCTTTATAGATTATCAGCAAGACATTTCCAATCAAGACTTTGGGTACACATATGAGAAATTAAGAGTCTTAAGCATATCGAGTTGTTCTCACACAATTTGGCATACTAGCTTTCATTTGGAACATGACTCAAAGCCATAACATTTTAATACACAAACCGTACGCTGAACATATAACTTTCGACATAAGGCTCATTCGGAATAGTCAAGTTTATAAGGAATAACTTAAAACATAGGAATTAGGAACTTGAGCCAACCATGCTTGAAACTTAGGGGAACATCATGAAATTCAATTCTAAGAGAGTAGTTTAGCCAACGTACCTGGAATATGCTGCTTAATAATACTACGACGATCCACTACACTAAGAAACTTCAATCAACCATAACAACATCCAATGGGACCAATATTAGTAATAAATTCCATAATTTATGCCATTTAGACACTTTATCAAACACCTAGTAGGCATGAATGTCTACATCTCTTAAACATAGAATTAGTTCATCCAACTACTATCATTTACCAACAATGTATCCCACCATCACTCTTAAACAATTCTTAACTTCCAACATCACATACATGACCATCCATCCACACCCAACCAACAATCACCATATTATAAGTTATAACACACATTTCATACATAAATAATCATCATAGATTAGTTAGATATTGTAGACATACCTCTTGTAGTGAGACTCTTGAAAATCCCAACTTGTAGGGTTCTTGACCTATTCGGGGATATGAATGAAAATCTATGGATTTGAATGGAAATCTATGGATCTTCAAGATTAATCCTTGTTAATATAGGTGTTTAGGAGTAGTAATCAACTCAAAATACTCCAAAAACATTACCTTAGTTCATGGGAGGGAAGTATTGGGCGGATTTCCCTTGATATGCAAGCCCCTCTCTCTACCCGGACATGAGGGTATTTAATTGGCTCCTACTTGCGTGGTTGTGCACTTGGGCAAGTAACCATGCATCTGGTCATGCACCCGAGGAAGAATACCCTCTAAGATGCGTGGTCGCACATCTGGACCCGCCTATGGCATAGGTCCGGTAAAATTGCCATAACATTCTGTAACAATATTCAAATAACGAACAGTTTGATGCGTTAGAAACTAGACTCAAATGGATTTAATTTGATTGGTATATAACTCCCTAAGTCTTTATAGTTTGGAAGCAGCATGCATTTGAATTAGGATCTTGTGCGAATTGAGACATCCTTTCCACTTAATATATCCAACTTGTTCCAGACAAGTTCTTGCCTTTCACAAAACGCATTAGTATGTTCCAACACACCTTAAACATATATTTTCATTTCAAAATGATGTGGTTCTATCCCATGGGTCTCCTTTAATACCCAAATATGTTATTCCTAAATACCATTGGGGCACTTTAAAATCTTAAATCATTAGGAAATTTTTAACAGGGCCTTAGAAAATCGACTCTCAAATCTCAATTTTTTATTTTTTGAAATATTTTGTGAGAAACACCAATTTCACTCATTGATTCATCAATTAAATGCTAAATAAAAGATCAGATTAATGAAAAATAATCAAATCCGAATCAAGAAAACTTACCAGTCCAAATTGGTGTAACATGCCTCAAAATCGCCTCAAATAGAGCTCCCAATCTCAAAATATGAAATAATGAGTCTAAGTCCCGAAATCACTTTTCAAAACCAGCTACAAATGTCGCATTTGCGAGTGCGACCCATTGACCGCAAATTCGAAGCCTGCTAAAACCAAAGGATGTCGCAAACATGACCACTGACTTCGTAAGAGCAAAGTTCCACTCTACCAGTCAACGTTGCAAAAGCGACCACAAGGTCGCAAAAGTGTCATGCCCAGGCACCAAACCCCTTCGCAAATGTGACTGATACCTCAAAAATGCGAGTCTTGCAAAGGCGAACTGGTTCTCGCATTTGTGAGATCTGCAGCACCAACAACATCTGCAACGCTAAAACAAGTGCCAAACATTCTAAAACACGTCTGAAACTCATCCGAGCCCTCAAAAATCACAACCGAGCATCTGATACCTGCCAAACTAACTTGGAATGACACTAAAACTTCCACACCAGTTTCAAATGATAAAATGGATCTATTTCATGTCCCGAAACGAATATTCTATCCCGGTACACACAAAGTTAACTCATGGTCAAAATTAGTAATTTTGAAACCTTCAAATTGTCACCTTTCAGCAAAAAGAGCCAATTCATCCTTGGAAGTTCTGAATTCAATTCTGGGTATAATGTATAAGTCCAAAATCACCATACAATCCTAATGGGACCATCAAAATACCATTTTGGGGTCGTTTCCACAAATGTCAAACTGGGCCAACACTTCCAACTTAAACTTCCAAACTAGGAACTATATATTTCAAATCAAACCAAAACCTCCCCGAAACCCAACCAACCATCCCTAAATGCCACACAACCATAAATACACAGAGAGGAAGCTTCAAAGGGGGAAACAAGGATTAAATACACAAAACAACCAGCTGGGTCATTATAGTATCGAATCATCAGTTGAATTTGTGTATGTTGAAAACTTAACAAGATTAATCATCTAAACAAGCTTATCTTAAATAGAAACTATTCAAGACAAAAATAATTTTTTTTATAACAAATACAAAATTATTCAATAATATAAAATATTTAATTGTTATTTCATACAAGTGTGTTATACCCCATATTTTCGTACATCATAAGTTAATTGATGTATCACGCCCCGACCTCGGGGAGCGCGACCACATAATGGACCGCAAAATCTCCCTCTGAAAAAGTATTAATGCTGGTTCTGCAATGGATGTACGGCCCACGAAACGATTATGCGATCGCATAGTTGATTGCAAAACGACCTCAAAATTGGCCCATTTATCTGCTTCGCTCTGCGGCGGATCTATGGTCTGCATATCAGTTTTGCGATCGCATAATAGACCGCAGAAACGCTCTGTTCTGCAACAATTATTCTTCAACTTCCCAATACTCTATTCAACCAAAATCATTCGTAGCTCGGCCAGCAAGCTCGCCGCGAAGATTTTCTGCAACCATCAAATTTATTAGCCTACCTCGGCACCACGAAACCCCTGATTTTAGTTGAAATTTTACGTGGCCTTACATCTTCCCCTGCTCAGGATCATTCGTCCTCGAATGAGGGTCAAAATCCTCTATTAGCATCCAATGTGACCCAACTGTTACTTCACATACCAGTAGTTCAAAATTTTGACTAACTCTCTATATTTCCAAAAACCAGAGAGTCCTTAAACCTGTCCTAACAACATTACTATAACATTACAATGTAAAATAACATGGAAACAAAATCGGCCACAATGCCATAAACATTACATTACCAAGAAGGAGTATCCTTCACATAAGTTGTTCAGGGGAAACATCATTTGTAGAAAGTTAGCTTTTAGCATCATAGACACAACTACATAGCTATTCAAACAAATGAGGATACTTCTTCTTCATCACTTCCTCAGCTTCCAAGGTGGACACTTTGACTTGTTGGTTTCACCATTACTGTCACGCCCCAAAACTGAGGAGCGTGACCGGCGCTCAACCGAATGAACCCGACCGAACAAGCATGTTAGATTTCCTTCTACCCAAACTCATCCACGAATGAATATAATACATATTTTCATTAATTAGACAAAAAATGTGATCATGTCTATAATACCAATTCATTACCAATAGTTTTCATCATTTTTAAAGTCTCGAGTGGGACAAGTAATACGACCACAACATAACATAGTTGGTCTTTCCCAACAACAATACACAACCCACACTATGTCTACGGAGGCTCTATAGATAAAGAAGAGTACATTGATAATGCCGGCAACAAGGACCCGGCTATACCTCAAACAGAATACACAAAGAACAAAAGATACATGACCCCGGGATGAAGTGGGACTCACCAACTCAGCTTGGAAGAAGGTGTACTGCTATCAGTGATCAATAGCTCCTTTTGTGTAACTACATGCATTCATTTAAAGATGCAGCGCCCCCAGCAAAAGGGATGTTAGTACCGTCGAATAGTACTAGTATGAAAATCAAACACCAATTTAAGAATTTATAAAAACAATATGAATATGATGAATCAGGACGACAATAAACTAATATAGATAAACGTTGAAACCAGAGCAAGCTTATTAAGAGCGGCTATGCCGCCTTACCCCAATATATATGTGTGGGTGGTGGTGCCACAACAATACCAAAACTATACACAAAGTGGTCGTACCACCTCACTCCATTGTATCCGGGTGTAGGTGCAGTCCCACAATACCATAATCCCTACACAAAGCGGTCATGCCGCCTCACCACAATATATGCGGGTGGTGGTGTATCACAATCCCAATCTCTACACAACTTGGTATAATAAATTTCACATAAATCACGACTTGAAATTATAACATGTGGATACACAATCCATAGTTTGGAACACATCCTCAATTTATAATGCAATATGATAAGAGCATTTGAAACATGAATTGAGCATATATCTTTATCACAAAACTTATCGGAATACTCGATTTGTAATTAACATCTTGTAACTTACTAGGATAATGAGAATTCCAATTCTTAAAGAAGAGTTTAGCAAACCTACCTCACTTGAGCTTCCTTACACTCTAAATGTTCCGGAATTCTTATCAACTTCAATCTAATTTAGAAATATAACAAGTTGAACCAAAATTTGGAAGATGATCATGGTTCTAGCTCATTTGAGCATTTTATCAAACACTAGGTATGCATAAGGTTTCAAGGTCCTTTTATGGAGGATTCCATCATCCCAGAACCCAATCTTTACTATGCTTAGTTCATCAATCTTCCTACACCCCTTGATATCACATGCATGTAAAATAAACAACTCTCACGCCCAAAGATTATCTTGCTAATTACCCATTTTTAAATAATTTCGAAATTAGGGATTATGGTGTAGAATCTTACCTCTAGGATGAAGACCTGGTGAGTTTCCCTTATTAATCTTCCAAAGTTTGAGAAAGAATTGAAGAAAAATTATTGAAGAACACCTTCTCACTCTAGGGCATTATCTCTCACTCTAAAATGTCAGATTTTTGCTCAAACATGACCCAAAGCGTGTATTTAATGAAGTAGGATCGGGTTTTAAAAACTCAAAAATGAAGCTCCGGAACAAGGTCTGCGATCGCATAATTGGTGACCAAAATCGGACAAAACCCTGTCTGTGTCTACGGTCACTATGTGGCCCGCAGACCTATTTTGCGGTCACATACTCAACCGCATAACATTTATGCGGTCGTATAATTGATCGCAGAATTGCATCCAAACTGACTGTCATGCCCCAACCTCGGGGAGCGCGACCGGCGCTCAACCGAGGGAACCCGGTCGAGCAAGCCTATTAAACCTTTCCTACCCGACTCATTCATAATCTAAAAAGGGATCGCATCACCATTTGTAAAATAGGGGAGAGATCAGTTATATAAATATATAAACGTTGCTACTTCATTTTTCCTTATATACATTATGCCATAGTTGAGTTCCCAAAATACAACTCGATCCAACGACCACCCCAACATACATAAATGACCCATATAAACGTCTACGGAGCCTCTAAGAGTGCAAAAGAGCAACATGACAATGCCCGCAACAAGGCCCCGGCTATACCTCAAAGTATGAAATCTTATACAAAAGAAGGACTAAGTGACCCCTGGGAGAAATGGGGCTCACCAAGACTGCTGTGAGGAGAGAAAGAGAGCACCACTATATGCGATCGGCACTAGCTGCGATGGAACCACCTACATCCATTCAAAGATGTAGCGCCCCCGGCAAGAGGGATGTTAGTACTGTCGAATAGTACTAGTATGTAAGGCAAACACCAATCTTAGTTGAATGAATAGTGAAACAAAGAGAAGGCAGTCATAATAGCCAATAAGTAATTCATAGAAATTCAAAGAAACACCAAGTAAGGATCACATAGTTTCCAATTCAATCTTTCCATCTTTTTAGATTAATAATCTTTAGTGCCAAAGCCACAACTCACAATGCCACTGTGTTTTTACACGGAGTCCGGTCTCGGCCCGACCGGCTAAGCCATCTCAAGTGAGACATATCAATATCCACAATAATCAATAATTCCAACACAAATGCCACCATGTGTACAGCATGGCGTCCGATCTCGGCCCGATCTGCTAAGCCATCTCACTTGAGACATAACCTCTTTCAATTGTTCACTCAATTCATATTTCTTTCCCATCTTTCGTTACATGGCACAAACAACCTCATTTATTAATTTGTTCTTGGCACTTGGGAACATTTTACAATTCAAGTCTTTCCCTTTTTATTCGTCCAAATAACATCATCATTCATGTCGATAAGTACCATCACATACGGCATTTCACACATAAGGGAAGGAGCTTGGAAAATCATAATTACGCTCTCAAATAGCATGATGACATGGTAACCATCTAAAACAATTAGGGAACATGAATCCTTCAATCCAACACACTAAGGAAAATAATTCTAGTATGATCAAGTTAGAACTTACACCCATTATTCGGACACCGAAAGAAGAGAGTTAGCCATACATACCTCAATTACACTTCTTTAGACTTTACAATTATTCGAAACCCTTAGCAACCTCAATCTATTTTAGCAATATACAAATTGAACCCAGAATTAGGAAAACGTTCAGGGTTCTCGCTCACTTTTTCCCACACGCTTTATCATCAATACATGCAAGATAAACCACCCTTATACCCATGAAGTATCACACTAGTACCCTATTATAGCTATGTTTGAAATTAAGAGCTGGGGTTATGAAGTCTTACCTTTTTGGATGAAGAATTTGGTGCTCTACTTGAATATTTCTAAGCTTTGAGTGATGGTTGAAGATTAATTGATGAAATTAGGCCCTCCTCTAGAACTC
>AWOL01S0002058.1:45576-69329 GCA_000715115.1 Nicotiana otophora | reverse complement strand
TCTAAGAAGAAGAGAGTTAGCCATACATACCTCAATTGCACTTCTTTAGACTCTACAATTATCTGGAACCCTTAGCAACCTCAATCTATTTTTGCAATATACAAATTTAACCCAAAATTAGGAAAACGTTCATGGTTCTAGTTCACTTTTTTTTTATTTTTCCCACACTCTTTATCACATGCATGCAAGATAAACAACCCTCACACCCATGGACCATCTTATTAATACCCCATTATGGCTATGTTTGAAATTAAGAGCTGGGGTGATGAAGTCTTACCTTTTTGGATGAAGAATTTGGTGCTCTACTTGAATATTTCTAAGCTTTGAGTGATGGTTGAAGATTAATTGATGAAATTAGGCCCTCCTCTAGAACTCTCTCTCTCTCTCTCACTCTAGAAATATCAGAAATGAGCTTCAAAATAGACTAAATGGGTGTTTTAACGGAATGGGGGCCGAGTTTTAAATTAAGAAAAATGGTACCCCGACACAGGTTTGCGGTCCGCAAAGTGATCGCAGAAATGGCCCTTAGGGGCCTAAACTTTCGGCTCAGGTATGCGACCAGTACGCGATCGCATAATGCACCACAGAACTCCCTCCACAGAAACCCAAGAGGAATTATGCGACCGATATGCGGTCCACATATTGATTATGCGGTCCGCATATCGATTATGCGGTCGCATAATCGACCGCAAAACTTACCTCAAATTGGCCAAACTTACTACTTCACTCTGTGGGGATTATGCGATCTGCAGAGTGATTATGCGGCCGTATAATGGGCCGCAGAAATGCGTTCTTCTATGAAACATTTTCCTCTCAGTCCGTAAGGTACTGCTCAATCCCAAAAGTTCAAACTAGAGGAATCTCAGCACCATGAAACCCCGAGTATTCTGGTTAAAATTATTACGGGTCCTTACACTGACCCTATCCTGCCTCACTTCTGTGGCTATTATGCGGCCCGCAGAGTGATTCTGCGGTCGCATAATGGACCGTAGAAATGCATTTTTCTGCCAAAACATTTCTTTACTTTTCGGTGCATTGTTCAACCCAAAAAGTCCGAGCCTCGGCTCGCAAAATCGCCGCGAAGAATTTCTACAATCCTTAAACACGTAAGCCTAGTCCAACACCATGAAACATTATTTTTCTTTTGAAAACTTTTATAGGGCCTTACAATTACTCTTTCACGGAGGCAATCTCTTTGTTTCTCAGCTTTCGGACTTGCCTATCAAGAATGGAAATTGTAATATCTTCATAAGTCAATTCCTCATTAACCTCTATAATCTCAACTGGAACAATGAGCGACAGATCTCCAACCACCTTCTTCAACATGGATACATGAAACACCGGGTGCCCTAAAGAGATATCTGGAGGTAGTTCTAGCTTCTAAGCCGCCTGACCAATCTTCTGAATGATTCTGTATGGTATGATTCCCCATGTGTCTTATTATTATATCTTCTATTCATGGGTGTTAGGAAAATATATAGTTGTTAAAGTTATCTGAAAGGCATATTGATCTTATGACATTCCAAGAAATCTTATTAACGATCTTCTTATGTATTTCATCCATTTATACATGTACATTGACCCATGACCAGATGGCGTTATATACGCGTATATTAAATGTATATGGGATATGGGAAAAGGTTATGGCGTTATATACGTACCACCACCTGATCACCTGGTATACGTTGATGATTTGCCCATAGTGGCCGAGATTATATGATAGGTTGCCCTCCGAGGCTTCATGATGCTATGAACGCATATGCCTATGTATTGTATGATATTTATACGTATATGCATGACATTATAAATATGAAACGATTGACAGAGCTATTCTGACTTACATGTTGAGTCTTTTAATCCATGTTTCTCTATGTATTTTATTTACTAATTGTTATTCCTTACATACTCAGTACATTATTTGTACTGACTTCCCTTTTGCCTGGGGACGTTGCGTTTCATGCTCGCAGGTCCCAATAGATAGGTTGAGAGTCCTCCAAGTAGGATATCAGCTCAACGGAAGATGTTGATGCGCTCCATTTGCTCCGGAGTTGCTTATTTGGTCAGTATGATTTGGACATGTATAGATTAGTATGTTGTGGCTCTGTCCTGACCTTTATGATATTTATGTACTCTTAGAGGCTTGTAGACAAATGTCATTTATACGAATACTTGTATGGCCTTGTAAGTATATTAAGGATCATGCCGACCTTATAGGCCCGTACGTCATATGTATAAGTCGTTATATCAGGTTGGGTGACCCTATTATGAGTATTCCCTCATGCGTTATTCTAGTAATCTCATGACAGCCTTTCTGGTTCATTTATTTATAATAGTATGATACAAAAAGATACGCTACGTTGGTACTCGGTTGAGTAAGGTACCGGGTGCCCCTCGCAGCCCATTGATTTGGGTCGTGACAATAAGTGTTTTGGGACGGACTCTACTCCTCATTATAGGACGAATGATCCTAAGTGAGGGAGAATGTAAGGCCCCGTAAATGTTTTCTAATGATTTAATATTTTAAAGTGCGCCAACGTTATTTGTGAATAACGTATTTGTGTTTTAAAGGAGACCTATGGGATAGAGCCACGTCATTTTGAATTGATAATGTATGTTTAAGGTGTGTTGGAACATACTAAGGAGTTTTGTTAATGGCAAGAACTTGTGTGGAACAAGTTGGATACATTAAGTGGAAAGGATGTTTCAATTGTCACAAGACACGACTTCAAATAAATAGCACTCCCTCAATATAATGACTTAGGTGGTGATCGGCCTATCATATTAAATCCCTTTGCGTCTAGTTTCCAACGCATCAAACTGATAGTCATTTGGATATTTCTACAGAACGTTATGGCCATTTTACTGGACATATGTCATATGCACGCCCAGATACGCGGCCGCACATATTTGGGAGTTTCTGCGTTGTGTGCGCGGGCATAAGCGCGGCCATTTGACTAGGTGTGCAGTCGCTCACGTAAGAGTCCATTAAAAACTCCCATGACCAGGTAGAGAGAGGGGTTAAGTCATTGCTTGAGCTAAAACCTGATATTTTACAGAGAAGTGAGAGTGTTCTAGAGAGAGGAAGTAGATGAAGTGTTTTGTTCATCAAGATCTTGTTCAAGCCTTAAAAACCAACAAGGAAATCTCACAAGATCTTCACTCAAGAGGTAAGATTCAAACCCTTAGTCTTCAATTTCGAGTTTGGTGTAAACGATGGGTGATTGGGAGTATGATTCTCGGGTGTAAGTGTATTAATTATACATGCTTGTACCAATAAAGTTTGTGGGAAGATTGTTGAGCTAAAATAAGTAAAGATTGGGTTGCGAAGTGAAGGAAATCTTTTAGAAGAACCTTGTAGCCAAATTTGCATACCTAGTATTTGATAAAATGCTCAAATGAGCTGAAACCATGAATATCTTCCTAATTTGTGTTCAGTTTTGTTATGCCTAATTTGTGTTCACCAAGTCAGTTGGGAAGAATGAGCACTGCAATCACCGGTCAGTATCCTACGCTATGGAACCACCTGCATCCATCAAAGATGCAACGCCCCCGGTAAAAGGGACGTTAATACATGTCGAATAGTAGTAGTATGCAAATCAAACACCAATTTAAGAATTTGGAAATACCGTATGAATATAATGAATCAAGGCGACAATAGAATAGCATAGATACCCTTTTAAACTAATGCAAGCTCAGCAAGTGCTATCATTAACAATTATAGAATTTAAGATGAGATCCTCTGTAACCATTTTCACACAAAGTGGCCTCACCGCCTCACCCCAATGTATGCAGGTGGATGTGTAAGCACAATGTCAAATCTCTACTCAAACGGCCCTGCAGCCTCACCCCAATGTATGCGGGTGGAGGTGTAAACACAATAACCATTTTCACACAATCGGCCCCGCTGCCTCATCCCAATATATGCGGGTGGAAATGCATCAAGGATACCAATACATACACAAAGCGGCATGCCGACGCACCCCAATATATAGGTGGTTGGTGGTGCAACAACAATACCAAAATCATACACAAAGCGGCCCTGCCGCGTCACCCCAATATATGCGGGTTGAGGTGTAACCCCAATCACAATCTCTACACAATTTGGCATAATAGTTTTCTACATAAATCACGACTTGGAATCATAACACGTAGATACACAATCCATAATTTAGAACACATCCTAAATTTATAATACAATATGATAAGAGCATTTGAAACACAAATTGAACATATATCACAAACAATTTTCGGAATACTCAACTTGTAATAAATATCTTGGAACTTACAAGGATATTGAGGTTCTAATTCTTAAAGAAGAGTTTAGACAACATACCTCAATTGGGATTCCTTAAACTCCAAAATGTTCCAGAATTCATAGCAACTTCAATCTATTTTGGAAATATAACAAGTTGAACCAAAATTAGGAAGATGATCATGGCTCTAGCTCATTTGAGCATTTTATCAAACACTAAGTGTGCATTAAGGTTTCAAGGTCCTTTTATGGAGGATTTAATCATCCCACAATCCATTCCTTACCTTTTTTAGTTCAACAATATTCCTACACCCCTTTGATAAAACATGCATGTAAATTAAACAACTCACATGCCCAAAAATTATCTTGCTAATTACCCATTTTCAGATAATTTCGCTATTAGGGGTTTGGGTGTAGAATCTTACCTCAAGGATGAACACCTAGCGAGTTTTTCTTGTTAATATTCAAAGATTCGAGCAAGAATTGAAGGACAATTTGTTGAAGATCACTCTCCCACTCTCAAAATGTCAGATTTTAGCTCAAAATGGTACAAATTGTCTATTTAACGAAGTAGGGTCGTGTTATAAAAACCCAAAAATGAAGCTCTAGAACAGGGTATGCGGTCGCATATGCGATCGCAGAATTGGTGCCAAAGAAAATGGAAAAACTATGCTTGGGTCTGCGGTAGTTATGCAGCCCGCGGACCTGTTCAGCAATCGCATAATGCACCGCAGAACTGGTATGCGGTTGCATAATGCACCGTAGACATTTGCCTAAATTTCCCCACCCCTGCTTTGTTATGTGGTCCACAGAGTGATTCTGCGGCCGCATAGTGGGTCGCCGAAATACAGTTTTCTGCCCAAATATTTCCTTCACTTTCCAGTGCATTGTTCAAACACGTAAGCCTAGTCCGGCACCATGAAACATTATTTTTCCTTTTCGAATTTTTATGGTGCCTTACATTCTCCCCCCACTTAGGATCATTCATCCTCGAATGAAGGTGAAATTCCGTCATTAGCATTCAATGTAATTCAATTGTTAATTCACACAGACCAGTAGTTTCAAAATTTGGCTAACTCCCCAAATTTCCAACAATTTCGCCAGAGTCTCCCATGAAACTTGGCCTATCCACCTGCTAGAAAACCCCAGAAATAGATCCTAACAATATATACATAATCCAACGACGTAACATTACACAAAACAACACCAACTGTGGCCTGACAAGCAATATATATGCAGAAAGGAAAACCCTTAACGTCTATTTGTACAAATGATACATAATTCGTAGAAGGTAATCCTTAAACTTTTCATGGAAAACAACTTTATAAATACATGGCTATTCAAACAAATAAGGATACTTTTTCTTCATTTCTTCCTCGACCTTCAAAGTAGCCTCTTCAACCTGTTGGTTTTTCCAAAGCACTTTCACGGAGGCGATTTCGTTATTTCTCAACTTTCGGACTTGCCGATCAATAATAGAAACTGAAATCTCTCCATACGTCAATTCCTCATGAACCTCAATAGTCTCAACTGGAACAATGAATGTCAGATCTCCAACTACTTTCTTCAACATAGACATATGAAACACCGAGTGCACTAATGACATCTCAGGTGATAGCTTAAGCTTGTACGCCACCTCAAACACGTAAGCCTAGTCTGGCACCATGAAACATTATTTTTCCTTTGCAAAATTTTAAGGGGCCTTACACTAGAATTTCCGGAACATTGTAGTAATTAAAGGAAAGCTCAAAGTGAGATATGTTGGATAAACTACTCTTATAGAATTGAATTCCATGACATTCCCTTAAGTTTCAAGTATGGTTGTCTCAAGTTCCTTATTCTATGTTCCGAGATGTTCCCAATTAATTTGATTGTCCTGAATAAGCAAAGCGTCGACAATTATGTATTCAAAATGTGTTTTGAATGTTCCTATCACATTATGTTATCCTTCGGGAAAGTGTTCAAGAATGATATGTTAATTAAAATGTTATGACTTTGAGTCGTGTATTAAATGAAAGTTATGATGCAACTTATGTGAGAAAAACTCGATATGCTTAAGACTCTTAATTACTCATATGTGTACCTAAAGTCTTGATTGGAAATGCCTTGTTGTTGATAATCTATAAACATGCTTGAAAGTGAATAAAGTGAGTTGAAGATATAATGTGTAGCCATAGTGCTAAGAATGAAAGTTATACTTGTGGCCAATGGCGACAATTAAATGAAATGATATGAGAAAGGTTATGAAATGAACCTTGATTCAACTATTCCGAATTGACTTCGAAGACAGATTTGCCTAAAAGCTTATGTACTCAAGTCATGCCCAAATGTGGTTGTTTTAACTAATGCTACTTATGAGTATTTGCGATATGTTTTACGTTCTTACATATTCGTGAGTGGAAATTCCGTATTCCCCTTTTTGGGGAAAAGTAATTCAAGAATAAATGATGTGTTACTTGTTTATGATTTTAACTTGTGCTTAGATTGTCAATCATTTTACTCTTTTTCTTGGAAACAAATCTATTGTGCTTAAATTCTTCATTTTTAATGAACTTAAAGTTGTGATTTCCGGAATATTATTTATGTTGATATTTACGATGACGATCCATGAAAGGATAGAAATTAAGGTGTGGAATATGAAATACGGCCATTGTTCCATGAATTAAGAATCATATGTATGACCAAGAAAGCCAATGAGATATTGATGTTGTAAGAGGATGAAAATGCCAATGAGGCTATAAATGGTGTGAAAGATTATGAGGTAAATGCATTTGTATTGTCGTTTCCTTTGTGTGAAAATCAAAAAAATGTTTTTGGGAGTATCGATAGTCACTGAGGAAGGGTAGATTCAAATAACCTAATCCCGAAACTACATGTGCCGGTGTAGGAGTGGATTGTGATCATTCCCCTTATTTGGGATGAGATTGATGTGACATAATTATTCCCCTTATTCGGGATGAGATTGATGTGATAACATTATTTCCCTTAATAAGGATGAGATGATTGATAGAAAAGGATGATATCGAATCACACATCATTGTGGTGAGATAGCCTAGCCAATTTGGTCTTGATCGGACACCATGCCGCACATGGTGGTGATTGTGCTGGAAATTATAATTGAAACTGTGATTGTGGTTGATGTCTATGATGAGATGGCCTAGCTTATCGGGTCATGATCGGACTCTATGCTAAAAGTATGGTGGTATATTGGTATTGAGAGTGATGGTGGTTGATGTCTCTAATGAGATGGCCTAGCCAATCGGGTCGTGGTCGGACTCCGTGCTAAAAGTATGGTGGTATTGGTATTGTGAATATTGGTATTGTGAACATTGGTGTTGTGAACGGTGATATTGTAAAAAATGGTATATCGGTGCTAAAGATCTCCTAAAACAAAATTATATTATCTTCGTATTTTGGAAATGAATATGTTTTAACTTGAAAATTGGATATCATTGATTGTTGATTGTTGTTTCCATGGTTTTCCCTTTTATGTTGGAATTATATTTTGAAAGAGGACAGTTAGCTTTACATACTAGTATTATTCCATATGTACTAACATCCCTTTTGTCGGGGGCGCTGGATCTTCAATGGATGCAGGTGGTTCATCAGCGGGCAACTTTGGTCCTCGTTAGCAGTCATTCTCTATTCAGCAGGTTTTGGTGAGGCCCACTCTATTCCCGGCCTGATGTCATTTGAGTTGTTCATTGTCCTTTAAGGTATAGCTGTGGACTTGTTGCCGACACCTCCATACTACTCTTCAGTTGTACTTAGAGGATCTGTAGACAGGTTGTGGGTTGTGTTTGATATGGGGAATAGAACTAGAAATGTTGGTATTTGGCAAACATGTTTTTCATTATATCTATAAACTTGTAATAATTTGGAAATTATGAATGAAACTGCTAATGGAAATGAAATGGGAGTTGTTAATGAAATCTTTTTAGTGCTTGATTAATGGGGTGCATCCCCTCTTTATTCATGGATGAGTTTGGGTAGAAGGAAATCCTACAGGCTTGCTCGGTCAGGTTCACTCGGTTGAGCGTCGGTCGCGCTCCCCGAGTTTGGGGCGTGATAGTCAACTCCCCAGTCAAACTTCCAAATTTAAATTTACTATTTTCATCATTTCAAGCCAAATTTTACTACACACCTCTAAATAAATATCCGGACACATTCCTAAGTCCGAATTCACCATACGGAGCTATTGGAACCATCAAAATTCTATTATGGTGTCGTTTACACATAATTCATCATTCCCTCAATTATTTCAACTTAAGCTTTAAATATTGGTACGAAGTGTTCCAATTCATTCTGAAACCTCCCCAACAAGTCACATAATTTTAATTAAACACAGAATAAGATGTAAATGGGGAAACGGGGCTGCAATACTCAAAATGATCGGTCGGGTTGTTATAAACACCCCACGCCGCCTAGACACATTCAATGCAATCCATACAGAACCATCACAACTCGAATACAACTAATGATGGAAAGAGAGACACATGTGAGAGCTACCCAACAAATCTGATAGGCACAACTCCCTATTAGTACCATACTATGAATCCATTCCACAAGGGAGAAACAAAACATACGAACTAATCACAATGGATCTTCATCCTAACATAACTCTATCGCGACAGCTACCCTAGTCCAAACATACCGAACCATATAAAAACACGAGGATCCCATCCTCAGCTCTGAATCACAAGTAGAATACACATCACACTAGCTGAAACCTTTCACTCTAAGTTCGGTGGAACAAACTCACAACACGTAACTGATTCATCATTCTTGTAGGGCACCTAAATCACAGCTCGTAGCCAAACCATCCAGAAATCACATCAAAACCTACCATATTAAGTAACAGAAAGTTCATCCTACTCTCTTAGATCTCAATAGTGGACAATCTAAATTACAGACATGGGCTACCACTATAGAATCTCTCAACAAGTGCCAACAAATAAAAAGAGTACAAGAATCATGAAACACATCAATACATGAAGCAAGGTAGGATGAATCTTACTAATAGATGGAACCAGATCGAATAATACTAATGCGTCTCTATAACCAACCGAAATAATACATGTCACGACATCATCTAGTACACCGCCTTTAGTCCAACCAGGAAAAACATAACAAATGGGCCTGGCCTCCCCCTTTAGGACAAACGTTACCCGCCTGACCTCCAAATCAAGCTGGCAAAGCAAGTATAGAAGTAACTGGAGTGGGGCCCATAGCTTGAATACTATGTTGTGGTACAGCAGCCTGAAGTCTGGGACAATCCATCACCATATACCTTCTATCCCCACACTTAATGCAATCTATCTGCTGACATAGCTATGGAAGTTATCCTAAACGGGTACTCCGAGACCCATGGATATCTATAGCACCACGTCTAACCTGAAGTGCAGATTGAACTGGCTGACCGACAAAACCTCTACCATGATGCGCCCTACCTCCAAAATAGGGATCAATAGATCCTCCCGGTCCACAAAACCTCTTAGACTCCATATCCTCCGTCTCTTGGCCCCGTATACCCTCAAACCTTCGAGCAATCTCCACAACATGCTAAAATAGAGTATTAGTCTCCATCTCCTGAGTGATGCTAAATCTAATACCATAACCGAGTCCTTCATTGAATCTACAAAATCAATTTCTGACTGTAGCAACCAAAGAAGGCGCATGTTGGGATAACTCACAGAATCTGAGGGAATACTCAGAAACTGACATAGTCCCCTAACGTAGCTGCTCACACACTATGTCCCATGATGCGCCCTGCCTCCAAAATAGGGATAAGTAGATCCTCCTAGTTCACAAGACCTCCTAGACTCCATATCCTCCGTCTCTTGGCCCCGCATACCCTCAAACCTTCGAGCAATCTCCACAACATGTTAAAATAGAGAATCCGTCTCTAACTCCCGAGTCATGCTAAATCTAACACAATAACTGAGTCCTTCATTGAATCTGCAAAATCGATCTTTAACTGTAGCAACCAAAGAAGGCGCATGTTGGAATAACTCACTGAATCTGAGGTAATACTCGAAAACTGACATAGTCCTCTAACGTAGCTGCTCCAACACTGTGTGTCATGCATCCCGAAGGGTCAGGGGAACAAACTATCTAAAACACATCTCTGAAAATTGAGCCTAAGTGAGTGGGGCTGCATCAGCTAGACTAACCTCCTCGTAAGCCTGTCACCACATATATGCTTCTCCTAACAACTAAAATGTAGTAAAGGCGACTTCGCTCATCTCCACAACACTCATGGTGTGCAGAATACGATGGCACTTGTCTAGAAAACCATGTGCATCCTCAGTAAGTGCACGATCATAAGTAAGAGGTTGATACTTCTTGAACCCCTCAAGTCTTAGTTGCTCCTCCTCAGATGCCTCTAGCCTGAGCTCATGCTAAACCTAATTAACAAGCTGTGTTGGCATAACTCTCGGAACCTGATCAACACGAACTCGATACTCTAAAGTGCAGGCGGTGCGGGTATGATGATAGCATCCTAGGAGGCTCAACTCTATTCAAGGACAAGGATAAAGCTTAGAAATCTCAAAGAGGACCTTTAACAAGACGTCAAGCTAAAGAGTTGCAAAACAAGGTCATTAGACTGCAAGTGCAAATAAAGAAGTTGTTAATTGGGAGAAAGAGCTAAAGGACAAAGGATATGAATTGGCTTGATGTTATAATTGTTTTATGGCCCAACGTTTTGTCCAAGAAGAGGAGTATTGGATCCCAAGAGACATCCTTTGAAAAAGGTCCTAATCAGTCCCACTTTTGGACCATTTTGGCACCTAAAATGTGTCAAAACTTGCAGCCCAATAAGTCCTATATGAAGCCACGTTTTTATAACATAGAAATGGCTTACTTTATGTCAAATAATGGTACAATAGTCGTGGTAGAGAGTTGAGTGAAAGCTGGTGCCAAGTTGCTGGCAAATTTCCTTCAAGATTTTTAAAATTTCCAATTCCAAGATTGGTTTTGGACTTTCAAGATCATATCCTACGGTAGTTGGACTTTTTGTCCAAAGTAGTTAGGACTGTATTTCGTTTTCAAAGATTTCTAAGATTTCCAAGATTGGTTTTGGACTTTCAAGATCATATCCTAAGGTAGCTGAACATTTTGTCCAAAGTAGTTAGGATTTTATTTTTTTATTGTTTTCGTAGAATTAAGTGACTCCCTCTCTATATAAAGGGGTTTATTCTATGTTTTTAGGAAGATCATGATAGACAATATCAATAAAAATTGTGAGCTTTTTCTTGTACTATTGGATATATTCTTCAACCATCAAGAATCAACTTAAGGTGGTAAGATTAAACCCTTTTCGAAATCTTAGATCACTTATAGGTATTCAAGAAAGGTGATAAGTTTAGCCTTATTGTTGTTATTGTTGTTATGAAGGGTCATGTTTCACAATCTCTCTCTTGTTTCATAGATAATATCAAGGATATGAATTGGCTAGGTGTTGCAATTGTTATATGGCCCAAGTTTATGTCCAAGAAGAAGAGTATTGAATCCCAAGAGATACCCTTTGAATAAGGTCCTAATAAGCCCACATTTGGACCATTTTGACACCTAAAATGTGTCCAAACATGTAGCCCAATAAGTCCTACATGAAGTCATGTTTTTATAACATAGCAAGGACTTACTTGATGTCAAAGAAGGGTATAATAGTCGCGGTAGAAGTTGAGTGAAAGTTGGTGCCAAATTTCTTGCAACTTTCCTTCAAGATTTCCTATTCTAAGATTGGTTTTAGAATTTTAAGATCATATCCTATCGTAGTTGTACATTTTGTCTAAAGTAGTTAGGACTTTATTTCTTTTTCAAAGATTTCTAAGATTTCCAAGATTGGTTTTGGGCTTTCAAGATCATCTCCTAAGGTAGTTGGATATTTTGTCCAATGTGGTTAGGAATTGTTGTCCAAAGTCATTAGGATGTTCTTTCTTTATTTTTTTGGTAGAATTAAGTGACTCCCTCTCTATATAAAGGGGTATATTCTTTGTTTTTAGGAAGATCATGATAGACAATATCGACAAAAATTGTGAGCTTTTGCTTGCACTCTTGTGTGTGGCTAATCTTTGATTTACTCTTCAACCTTCAAGAATCAACTTAAGGTGGTAAGATTAAATCCTTTTCGAAATCCTAGATCACTTTTAGGTATTCAAGAAAGGTGATAAGTTTAGGCTTATTTTAGTTCTTGTTATTCTAAAGGGTCAGGTTTCAGAATCTATCTCTTGTTTTTAATTCTCTACCAATTGCGATTAGTTCTTCGTTAGCTAATTGTTGTTGCTAGGATTCAACTTCAAGAATAGACTTCTTTAATACAAGAAACTCTTTCTTGAATTCAATCTATCTATCTTTTTCGTTTCTTTATTTTCTTTTAGCTTCCACACATTTTTCTTATTTTTCTTTAGTAACTCTTGGACCCATATCATGTTTTTATCATCTGTGCTCCTCCCCCGGTCTGTGAAGTAGTTGATGAAACCGTAATCAATCCCGCCCGAGCCAATATACCAAACATGCTAAGGAACTGCGCCAAAGCCTGCTGAAGTTCGGGGGTAGCAGCAGGCACCTCTGGTGCCTGGAGCCTAGCCGGAGCTACGAATGGCTCCTCAGCTACTGCTATGGTAGGTTCTCTACTTGTAGCACATGCTCCTCCTCAGCCTTTACCTCTACCTCTTCCTCATCCTCTAGCAACACCGGCCCTGGAGGTAGCATCATCGCGAACTGCAGCTTGTGTCCTCACCATCTGTGTGAGACTATAATGACAAAGGCTCAAACGCTAAAATAAAAAAACTCGCACGATGGGATTGAAAGAATTGAAGGATCTTAATAGTTTCGTAGCTTCTAGGAGATAAGTACAGACATCTCTGTATTGATCTATAAGTCTCTACTAAGTATTCGTATGACTCGTAGCACCTATGAACCTAGAGCTCTGACACTAACTCGCGACTCCGAATTCCCACCTTAGGATGTCGTGATGGAACCTGCACTATAGGACTAGGTGTGCCTAACATACAATGCGATTTAACAATATTTACATATTATATATCAAATTAAACTATTAAGCTATCATAATAAAACCTAAACAGTACAACTATCAAAACTTCCAAAAGCCTGGTGGAAATGAGTCATAAGCTCTACAGAGAGTGCACTAATAATCTCTAAATACAATACTGGTTTAAACAGGAGATAAACAATAATACAACTAAAAGAAGGTGATAACTCCGAGGCCTGCAACTATCGAGCAGATGGGCCTTTAACTCTCCGAAAATAAATGGTCAGTCACTAGCGTCCGACAAGAGCAGATGTATTGGATCTGAATAAAAATGTGCAGAAGCATAGCATGAATACACCACAATGGTACACAGTAAGCATTATGACTAACCTCGGTGGAGTAGTGATGAAGAATAATCGAGATACCTACTAGACAAAATAACCTGTGCATGTAATAATATAAAGCTAACAGAGGAACGCATATCAATGTAAGGCTAAACAGGGAAAGAATAAATATATAACACTAGCAAATGGAAAGTAGGAGCGATAGTAAGCAATAAGGAGTAAACATGTGATAACGCTGCAAGGTAACCAGAACACATTTAAAGTACTAGTGAAACCAATTAAGGAAAACAATGACAACCAAATAATCAACGGTTATTTCATAAGGATTACACAAGAATTACACCGAGGTACCATGCCTCATAATCACAAATCACGGGTCCCAAATCATGATTCATAATCACATGGCATCTCGTGCCCACTTTTTTAATCATTATTGCACGGACAACTCACGCGCTGCACGGGCAACTCATGTGCCAATACCAATAATAATAACCTCATACCCACGTGGATAACTCATGTGCAAACAGTAACAATATCTGATATCCCCACGAATAACTCACATGACAACAATCCAGTCCTCACACAGAAAGTAGATATACAAGAATACATGTAAATGATCAATGAACATCACACTAACAATCCAGTCCTCATGCCGCATGTGAAAATATCAATAATAACAATAGCACGAACAACTCACGTGCAAACACCATGACAATCCTCTAAATAATCTCACATGTGCCAAAAATATAACAACTCGCACCACATGTGCCCATATGCCACATCATTTCCATACCAACAATCCCAATACCACAACCACACATAGCCCACGACTCAACAACATTGAGTTCAACAACAACAACAATAACACGGAAGTACGACAGGTAAGTCAACACAAGAATTACAATAACATAATGAAATGGAAGAATAAGCTCAACAATGAATGACATAATAAGTAATAATGACTTAAAATTAGAATAACTCAACAATGAGTGAGATAAATGTAATGACCCAACTTGTCGTTCTGAGAATTAATGTCCCGTTCAAAAGTTTAGGGTCTCGAGCAGCTTTGTAATATGTATTATGACTTGCGTATGCGGTCGAGTGTTGTTTTCGGATGAGTCGAGATTAAATTGGAAGAACAATTCTCATTTAAGAAACATAAAAGAAAAGAGTTGACCGGAGTTTGATGTTTGTGCAAACGACTCCGGAATGGAATTTTTATGATTTAAATGGCTTCGTATGTTGATTTTAGACTTAGGCATATGTCCGGATTTGGATTTGGAAGTCCGTAGGTCAATTCGACTCATTATGGTGAAATTTGGAAAAGTTGAAATTTTAAAATAGTTATAAGTTGGTCGAAGGTTGATATTGTTGATAACGGGGTCGTATTTAGATTTAAGAAATTGAAACAGGTCCATTATGTGATCGCGACCCATTCTTCGTGATCGCGAAGAACCATACCATAAGCATTGAAATCAAAAGTTCCAACATATGAAGAAAATCTGAAACCCATTCGAAACATACCCGAAGCCCTCGGGACCTCAGCCAATTACACTAACAAATCCTAAAACACAATACAAACTTACTCGAAGACCCAAATCACATCAAATAACAAAACCACAAATTGTATCCCAATTCAAGCCTAATGAACTAATGAATATTTTCAAATTCAAAACTAACGGCGAATAAGCCTAAACACCTCATAATGACCTCAAATTTTACATGCAACTCCCAAATGTCATAATGGACCTATGCCACTTCTAAAAATCACAATTCGGGCCAAATATCAATAAAGTCAACCCTCGGTCAAACCTATCAACCTTCCAAACTTTCAACTTTCTAACTTTCGCCAGTTCAAGTCAGAACAACCAACGAGCCTTCACATTCACATCCGGACATATGCTTATGTCCAAAATCACTATACGAAGCTATCAGAACCATCAAAACACTGTTCCGGAGTCGATAATACAAAAGTCAATCTCCGGTCAACTCTTTCAAATTAAGTTTCTAACTTTGGGACTAAGTGTCCCAATTCACTCCGAAACTCACTCGGAACCAAACCAACCACCCCGACAAGTCACGTAACCACAAATGCAAAATGAAGAGTTAATAAATAGGGGAACGTGGCGACAATACTCAAAATGACTAATCAGGTCGTTACAAGAACTTTAGAGATCACCTCGTCTGGAAGTACTTGGATCTGCACACGAAGTGCAGAGTGTAGTATGCGTACAACCAACCTCATGCAATAAGTAACAAAACTAACCTTGGTCTGAAAGTAGTAACGAGCTAAGAAGAAACATTCAGATACCAATATTAATAACTAATAACAAGTCATGATAAAAAGGACAAATAGTGTATGCATGTAGCTCAATAATATCATGTTCAGCTCGTTCACATATCAGGAATTTAGGCATACTTTCCACATATAACCGTTAAAGCCCAACACGGATAATACATTTAATCTACTAGCTAGCATAAGGAAAGTACATGTCAAATATACAAGTCAACTCAACAATATCACTATGGACCCATCAAGAATAATCACACTTAGCATTGTACGGGTGCTGGCATAACTACCCATCATCAAACAAGTATATAAAACAATATTCCTACGCCCACTGCTGGCATGTCAGACTCCTGAGAGGTGGATCCTACCCAAGTGCTAATTATAACCACATAGCCCAAATAATAGGGCCTAGTGCACGTGTCACCCCAAAATAATAACACTTAGCCCAACGTGAGCATGGCGTACGTGTCACCTAAAACTCAATGCCAAATAGGCTATATTGCCCAAGCTCAGTCATTAACCGATCAAGTCTCAGATAATCACATCTCACAAAACTCAGTTAAAAAGTGTTACACATATGAGGCACCAACAAAATGTGAAGATTCAAATAACAAAGTACTAAGACAAAGATATCATACATAGACATAGAATCGTGACTGAGATTATGAGTGCAATTTAGCCAAATAGATCATAAACAGCAAGAACAAGCCAAATCATGTTCCAAATAAATAACACATAGCCTAGACGTAGTTTCTAACATGAATCATGGCTCAAATAACCTTACAAGTTGAGAAAACACAGATATAACAAGGCACGATAGCAAAACAAATCTCATAATAGTCTAAAACCACCCCTAATTATGAACACCTTGGTGCACGCACTCATTCCTGACACCTCGAATGTGAGTCACCTCAATATGACTTACATAGTTCCCAAGGTTAATTACCCTCAGATCAAAGATAAGATATGTTACTTACCTCAAAACGCATGATTCAATACTCCAAAAATCCCTTCCCACGCGAATCAGCCTCCGAATAATTCGAATCTATTCACAAACAACTTAATATCATCAAATAATGTTGTAGAAAACAACTTCAAACAATAAACCTTCGATCTTTATCAAAATCAAAAAGTCAACCCAAAAAGTCAACCCCGAGACCGAACCTTGGAATCCAATCAAACTCACAAACTCTGAACACCCATTCACTTGCAAGTTCAACCATACCAATTTCATCTAATTCCAACCTGAAATGACCTTCAAATCCTAAATTTTAACTTTAGGATTGTTTTTACCAAAATCCCTAATTTCTTCACTTTAATTAACTAATTAAATATGAAAAACAATGATATAATCATGGAATATAAATAAATTCGAGTAAAAAGTTCTTACCCTAAGCCAAATCGTGATACAATCCCCTCCCAAATCGCCCAAAACTGAGCTCTCTAACTCAAAATGTGGTATAGTGACCAAACCCTTGAAATAGAGATGTTAAATCGTCTGCCAAGGTATACCCTTTGCGATCGCGAACATATCCTTGCGATCGTGAAGAACAAAGTTACCGGTCCTCCAAAAGACTCTATGCGAATGCGAGCCCATGGTTGCAAACAAAAAGCACATCACACTCTTGAACTACACGAACACGGAAACAACATTGCGGTCGCGAAGGCTTACTGTATGACACCTAAGCTGAACTCACCCTTCTACGTGAATGCGACCGTCCACTCATGATCACGATGACCACTCCCATCCAATTCTTTGCAAATGCGTCACCACTTTGCGAACTCGAAGTACATTTTGCCTGTCATCCAGAACACTCTACATGCTTACCACTTACTCCTCGTGATCACTGTAATGACCCGGCCTGCCGTTTTAAGTATTTTTGCTTCGATCCCCTATTTATTTTCTCCTTTATGATGTATTATGGTTATGTGACATTTTGGGGGTGTTTGGTTTATGTTCTAGTGAGTTTCAAAGTGAAAATAGGAAACTTAGTCCCAAAGTTGGAAGTTTAAGTTGAAGGAGTTAACCATAGTTTTAATTTTGTTTAAACGACTTCAGATAGAGTTATGATTTTTCCAATAGCTCCAAAATGGTGATTTTGAACTTAGTAGCATGTCTGGATAGTGATTTAGAGGTCCGTATGTCGTTTCAGCTTGAATTGGCAAAAGTTAGAAAGTTGAAAGTTTGGAATGTTTAGAAGTTTGACCGGGAGTTGATTTTATAGATATTGGGGTCGGATTCAGATTATGGAAATTGGAATAGGTCCGCGATGTCATTTATGAATTGTGTGCAAAATTTGAGGTCAATTGGAGTTGTTTTGGTATGAATCGGCATTAGTTTTGGAAGTCGGATGTTCATAGTTTCAATAGGCTTGAATTAGGCTACGATTAGTAGAATTGATGTTGTTTGATGTGATTTTTGGCTTCTGGTAGTGTAAGGCCACGTTAAAATTACCTAATGATTTAAGATTTTAAGGTGCACCAACAGTATTTGGGAATAATATGTTCGAGTATCAAAGGAGACCCATTGGATAGAACCTTATCTTTTTGAAATGAAAATATGTGTTTAAGATGTGTTGGAACATACTAAGGAGTTTTGTGAATGGCAAGAATTTGTGTGGAACAAGTTGAATACATTACATGGAAAGGATGTCTCAATTCGTACAACATCCTGCTTCAAACGCATGCTGCTACCAAACTATAAAGACTTGGGAGGTGATCTACCTATCAAATTAAAGCTCTTTGAGTCTAGTTTCCAACACATAACACCGTTCGTCTGGATATGTATACAGAAAGATATGGCCATTGTACTGTACCTATGTCATATGCACGGCTAGATGCGTGACCGCACATATTTGGGAGTTTCTGCCTTGTGTGCACGGCCACTTGGCCAGGTGCGCGGCCACACTCGTACGAGCCCATTGAATAACCCCAAGGCCGGGTAGGGAGAGGGGTTACGTCGTTTTTGAGCTAACACCTGATATTTTGAGAGTGAGAGAGTACCTTATAGTGGGAGAGTGATCTTTAACAAATTGTCCTTCAATTCTTGCTCAAATCTTTAAAGATTAACAAGGAAAACTCACTAGTTCTTCATCCTAGAGGTAAGATTCTATACCCTAGCCCTAAATTTCGAAATTTATCTAAACATGGGTAATTAGCAAGACAATGCTTGGGTATGGGATTTATTTATTTTGCAAGTATGTGTTATCAAAGGGTGTAGGAAGATTGTGATATAAAAATGGTAAAGAATGTGTTCTGGGATGATGGAATCCGCCATAAAATAACCTTGAAACCTTAATGCATACCTATTGTTTGATAAAATACTCAAATGAGCTAGAACCATGATCATCTTCCTAATTTTGGTTCAACTTGTTATATTTATAAAATAGATTGAAGTTGCTAAGAATTCCGAAACATTTTAGAGTTTAAGGAAGCTCAATTGAGTATGTTGGCTAAACTCTTCTCTTAGAATTGAATCCCACAGTGTTCGTGTAATTTGTGTAAGTCCCGAATGGATCATTATAAAATTGGCCATTCTGAATATGCTTGTATTGAAAGATATATGTTCAATTTGAAATCCAAATGCTTTTATCATGTTATCTTATCATTTGAGGATGTGTTCAAAGTATGGGATGTGTGTTGAAAATGTTAAGACTTCAAGTCAAGTTCGAATGAAGGTTGTTATGCCAAATTGTGTGAAAAGGCTCTATGTGCCTAAGATTCTTAGTTTCTCCCATGAGTATTTAAAGTCTTGAATTGAAAAGCCTTGTTGTTGTTGATGACGATGATGATGTTTGAAAGTGGAATAAGAATTTGAATTATGAAATACGGCCAAGTGCCAAGAATGATTTTAAAATTGTGGCCACTAGTGCCAATGAAATGAAAAGATGTGAAAGAAGTATGAAATGAAATGACTTATATAAAAAGGTTGATGTCTCGAATGAGACGGCCTAACCGATCGAGTCATGATCGGATGCCATACAGCAGACATAGTGGTGATTGTATTGGAAATTGTAATTGAAATTGTAATTGAAATTGTGATTGTGGTTGATGTCTCTAATGAGATGGCCTAGCCGATCGGGTCGTGATCGGACTCCGTGCTAAAGGTACGATTGTATTGGTATTGAGAGTGAATGTGGTCGATGTCTCTATTGAGATAGCCTAGCCGATCGGGTCGTGATCGGACTCCGTGCTAAAAGTACGGTGGTATTGGTACTGTGAATAATGGTATTGTAAACGATGATACATCGGTACTAAGGATCTCAAACTTAAAAATATGGAAATGTACTTGAATGTTTATGTGGTTCTAGCTTGATGTTTTGGTATTGTTCGAGGCTTCCATTGATTTTATGATTGTTCCTCCTCGTAATATTATTCATTCTATTGAGAAGGTATTTAGTTATACATACTAGTGCGATTCGACAGTACTAATATCCCTTTTTCCAGGGGCGCTGCATCTTTAATGGATGCAGGTGGTTCCATAGCAGGTGACATTGATCAGTGACAGCGGTACACCTTCTTCCCTGCTGACGTGGTGAGCCCCCCTTAATTTCGGGGTCATGTATCTTTTGTTCCTTATGTATTGTGTTTGAGGTATAGCCGGGGCCTTGTTGACGGCATTATCATAATACTCTTCTTTATCTATAGAGGCTCCGTAGACATAGTGTGGGTTGTATATTGGTGCTGGGAAGGTCAAACAATGTTATGTTGTGGTTGTATTACTTGTTCCATTTCAGACAATGAAAAATGTGTGTTAATTTGAGACTTTAAAATGATGAAACTATTGGTAATGAAATGGAATTGTAGACATGATCACCTTATTGGGTAATTAGTGAAAATATGTATTATCTCCATTTATGGATGAGCTTGGGTAGAAGGAAATCTAACAGGCTTTCTCGGTCGGGTTCACTCGGTTGAGCGCCGGTCGCGCTCCCCGAGTTTGGGGCGTGACAAACTTCTTATTTGGGCTAGGCTCCAATAATAAAAATAATAGGAAACAAATAACAATGGAGCAACAATAAGGTATTAAAGTGTCATATGATGTCTTCGAACCATGTCTAGTGTAGTCCTTCTTATCGGTGTGTTATTTACTACATCTATAATTAGGATGCTACATGGGCATTTAGGAATAATACCATTCTTTCATGTTCTAGATCATGCGATAAAGCTGATTACAAAATCATTAAGAGGATCAGTGAGGTGGCGTACAAGGTTTAGCTGCCACCTGAGATGTCATTAGTACACCTGGTCTTTCATTTGTCTATGATGAAGAAAGTAGTTGGAGATCCTACACTCATTGTTCCGGTTGAGACTATTGAGGTTAATGAGGAATTGAATTATGAAGATATTCCAGTTTCTATTATTGATCGGCAAGTCCGAAAGTTGAGAAATAAGGAAATTGCATCCGTGAAAGTGCTATGGCCAAACCAACAGGTTGAAGAGGCTACTTGGGAGGCCGATGAAGAAATGGAGAAAAGGTATCCTTATTTGTCTGAATAACCATGTATTTATGAGTTGTGAAAATTCTAGAAAGATACTTTCTATGAATTATGTATGATTTGTACATTTGATGTTAAGGGTGTTCCGTTCTGGTAATATAATTGCTTGTGAGGCCACATTTGGTGTTGTTTTGTATTATGTTACGTCGTTGGATTATGTATATGTTGTTAGGATGTGTTTGTGGGGCACTCTGAATGGTGGATAGGCCTAGTTACAAGGGAAACTCTGGCGAAATATTTGGAAATTTAGGGAGTTAATCAAATTTGGGGTTGTTGGTGTGTGGTATGAAAACTGAGTTGCATAAGATGCTACTAAGAGATTTTTACCCTCATTCGAGGATGAATGATCCTAAGTGGGGGAGAATGTAAGGCCCCGTAAAATTTTGCAAAAGAAAAATAATGTTTCATGGTGCCGGACTAGGCTTACGTGTTTGAGGATTCTAGAAATGCTCACCGCGCCTCGTACTTTTTGGGTTGAACAATGCACCGGAAAGTAAAGGAAAATTTTAGCAGAAAAAATTGCGTTTCTATGGTCTATTATGCGACCGCAAAATCACTCTGCGGGCCGCATAATAGCCGTAGAAGTGAGGCTTGAGAGGGCAAGTTTGGATGCAATTCTCTAGTCGACTATGCGACCACATAACTGTTCTGCGGTTCATTATGCGACCGCAGAACATGTCTGTGGGCCTCATAGTGACCGTAGACACAGATAGATTTTTGTTGGTTCTGGACAGCAATTATGCGACCGATATGCGGTCCGCATATCGATTATGTGATCGCAGACCTTGCTCCGAAGCTCCATATTTGGATTTTTAAAACCCAACCCTACTTCATTAAATTTGCTTTGGGCAATTTTTGAGCTAAAACTCTTACATTTTAGAGTGCCCTAGAGTGAGAAGGTGTTTTTCAATAATTGTTCTTCAATTCTTGCTCAAATGTTGGAAGATTAAGAAGGGAAAACTCACTAGGTCTTCATCCTAAAGGTAAGATTCTACACCCTAACCCCTAATTTCGAAATTATCTGAAAATGGGTAATTAGCAAGATAACATTTGGGCATAAGAGTTGTTTATTTTACATGCATGTGATATCAAGGGGTGTAGGAAGATTGTTGAACTAAGCATGGTAAATATTGGGTTGTGGGATGATGGAATTCTCAATAAAAGGACCTTGAAACCTTATGCACACCTAGTTTTTGATAAAATGCTCAAATGAGCTAGAACCATGATCATCCACCTAATTCTGATTTAATTTGTTATATTTCTTAAATAGATTGAAGTTGCTAAGAATTTCGGAACATTTAGAGTGTAAGGAAGCTCACGTGAGGTATGTTGGCTAAACCCTTCTTTAAGAATTGAAATTCCCATTATCCTTGTAAGATCCAATATGTTGATTAGAAATCGAGTATTCTGATAAGTTTTGTGATAAAGATATGTGTTCAATTCGTGTTTCAAATGCTCTTATCATATTGCATTATAAATTGAGGATGTGTTCCAAACTATGGATTGCGTATCCACATGTTATAATTTCAAGTTGTGATTTATGTGAAAGTTATTATGCCAAGTTATGTAGAGATTGTGATTGTGATACACCTCCACCTGCATATATTGGGGTGAGGCGGCATGACCTCTTTGTGTACGGATTATGGTATTGTGGGACTGCAGCTCCATCCGCATACATTGGAGTGAGGCAGTATGACCACTTCGTGTATAGTTTTGGTATTGTTGTGGCACCACCACCCACATATATATACATATATATATATATATATATATATATTAGGGTTAGGCGGCATAGCTGCTTTGTGTTGGTATTGGTATCATTGATGTATTTCCACCCGCATCCATTAGGGTGAGGGGGTGTAGACGCTTTGTGTAGGTTCTTGGTACTGTGGTTATACATCCACCCGCATACATTGGGGTGAGGCAGCAGGGCCTCTTGAGTAGAGTTGTGGTATTGTACTTACACCTCCACCTGCATACATCGGGTGAGACGGCGGGGCCGCTTTGTGTGAAGATGGTTACAAAGGATCTCATCTTAAATTCTCTAAATGTTATTGATAGCTCATAATAAGCTTACTCGGGCTTCAATGGTTATCTATATTATTCTATTGCCGCCATGATTCATCATATTCATATTGTATTTATAAATTCTCAAATTGGTGTTTGGTTTTCATACTAGTACTATTCGACGGTACTAATGTCCCTTTTGCCGGGGGCGCTGCATCTTTAAATGGATGCAGGTTGTTCCACGGCAGGAGGTATTGATCAGTGATAGCAGTACACCTTCTTCTCAGTTGACTTGGTGAGCCCCACTTCATCCCGGGGTCATGTATCATTTGTTCTTGGTGTATTCTGTTTGAGGTATAACCGAGGC
>AWOL01S0002058.1:5118-37506 GCA_000715115.1 Nicotiana otophora | reverse complement strand
TGCCTTCTCAGTTGCCTTTAAATGTAAGCAATTACTTTTCCTGACCGACCCCTTGTTTAATGAGTATATGGCATATCTCATTTCCCACGAATACTGGAATCTCCTGTAAGTCATAAGATCTCAAATATCACTTTTGACTTCCCGTTCATTAGTCACGATAGGTGCCACTTTCTTATGGAGTGCATAGAATATTGTAGTGAGACTGTTGTTACAAGATCATTTCTTCTTAAAGTTACTATGCTTAGGTTGAAGCCTTCTCCCTTATTTCCTCAGATCCTCTGACTCCTGTAAAGCTTCAAGCTTATTACATCGTCTACTTGAAGAAATGTTTGATGTTCTCACTCGCCTATAATTATCCTTAGTTACTTAGCTCTATGCCCTTGCGCCCTTAGGGTCGGTTCTTAACTAAAATTTTTACTATCTCCCCAGTGGCACATTCTTTTATTTCCATAACATTTATACGGTACCTTTAACTACTATAACTCCTATCTGAATATTTCACGAGAATCACAACGTCATATCTGCGAGACTGAATTCCTTATGTTGGGTTCACTACATTTATCTTGCACAATCTATTGATTTGTCTATAACCTATTGTCTAGCCATAACTAGGCTCTTCCTGAATCAACTATTAACTAGTCGTTACTCCGTTCTCATATCTATATTCTACATAATATTTCTTGGGTTATGTCTTTTGTCTTAACTTCCCCCTCGCACTGGCTACTTATATATCAAGTGTTCATTTGCACTTATTTATCAATAACATCGAGTGTTGGAACCCTTATCGTCTCTCCCCGACGTGCTTGCATAATGTTATGGAGTCGTAACATATCTATAGAGTATGAATAAATGCAACCTCATCCCTTACACCTTTTTACCACTTTCTTCCTTTACCATTCCATAGTTTCCCGAACCACTTAACTCCGACTTAATACCACATCACACCATCTTTCCCCCTCTCTTTATCTTTGGCTTCTTTTCACATATTCTTGAATGACCTTTAAAGGTTATTCTTCTGTTGTCCCTTCTATTATTGCTTGAATGCGATCTCTAAACTTCTCATGATGACGACTATTATCAAATCATTTGGTCCCTAATTCATGTTCAGTTTATCTTGTTCACTAGCCTGTACTAGTTTATATTACTCAGGGGGACTAACCTTTCCTCTCGGTAATCACGTTCGAGTCACCAACTCATTTCTCGAAGTGAGGGTATGACTTTATGGCTTAAAGAATTTTATTTTGTCAAATCATGTCACCTCTTGTGTTTTTCTTCACTTGACTATAGACTCTATCATGTCATATTTTGATTTACTGTTATCACCCATTTATCACATATTACTCATAATGCTTCATTTACTCTCTTCTTAGTCTCCAATTAATATTTCTGTCTATCACTTTATTCTTAAAACTTCAATAAAACATTTTTTCGCTTTTAGCTCCCCTTGCACCATCTTACTTTCTATTCGGGTCGCCTAACAATCTCTCCTTACTAGGGGCAGGAGTCATACTAAGGTAAATATTCATCCCTTCTAGGATTCCAGTGCCTATCTTTTGAACTTTCTAGTATTCATATCCGACTATACTAATCTAGAGTGCACTATCTAGGTGTCTCACAAGGAGAACTATTACCACATTTGCAATATCCTTTGGAAATGTTAGCTAATGATTACAATACATCCACCATTTTGGGTTACTCTAACCCTAGCTGGATCCTAATATCCCCTTTTTCTCTTAAACTATATTTGTTAGCTCCCATAGGGCATATCTGAGATGGGTGTGGCCAGTTTTATGTATCTATGTTACTACTACAGGTAACTCAAAATGCTTATATTTCTCTACCTGAATTGTAAATACTAATTATCTTCATTAACTGGGTACATCGTACCCTTTTTCGCCTTGCTTCTTTTACTTGTTGAAACATGTATCTACCTTCTGATTCTCTCGTTGTGTTTCCCCGTATGGGTGAAGTGATATTCATTCCTTAGGGATCCTTATCAAGAAGCTTACACGTCTTAGTACACACATGGTATGCTGAAGACTTTACATTTACCCATCACAAGCATGATGCAAAATCGAGTTCCTCTGGCTCAACTATTCCACAACCACATTCAATCTCTTACCAACATTCTTTCTTGGTGTAGGTATCATTGTATTATGAATAAAGTCGAATTTAGGAGTTTGAATTATTAGTACTGAGATCTACCAAACGATCTAGAGTAAGAAGAAAGGGTGACAATCCTACATGCATTGTAGCCATCTCCTTGTAAGTGTGGCGCACAACACACCAATAAATAAGACTCTACTCACGGCTTGTAGACTACCTAGGACAGAACTACTCTGATACCCATTTTGTCACGACACAAATCGGAGGGGCACAACGGGCACCCAGCGCAATACTCAATCGAGTATCAACATATCGCATCTTTCTTATCACACCATCATGGGTAATTGGGCAAGAAGGGCCGTCATGAGATAACTAGAATAAAACATAAGGGAATACTAGACATAGGATGACCCAACATGATATAGAAACTTATACCTGGGACATACGGGCCTATAAGGCCGACATGATCATTTGTACACTAAACACATAGGCCGACAAGGCCATATAAGTATCCATACACATGACATATGTCTACAAGCATTTAAGAGTACATAAACATCATAAAGGTCAGGACAGGGCCCCGCCATACCAATCAATACATATCAAAATCACACTTACCAAATAGGCAACTCCGGAGCAGGTGGAGTGCACCAACACCTTCCGCTGAGCTGATAGCCTACAAGGATGACTGTCAAGCTGTCTATCGGGACCTACGGGTATGAAACGTAGTGTCTCCGGACAAAAGGGGCGGTAGTAGAAATAAAGTGCCAAGTATGTAATGCGTGAAAGCAGTATAAAAAAGGAAATATAGAAACATGGAGTAAAGAACTCAACCTGTAAGAGCTTTGGGTTATGAGACTGATAAATGCATCAGTCAACATTCATCCTCGAATGTTCCAAAGGGGGAATGATGTTACACCCCATATCTTCATACGTGAGAGTATTTGTAAGTCAATTGATGTAAGCTCAAAAATGAGATCATCTTTGAGAGTACATAAATTAAGTTAAATGTTACCTTGGAGGTTACAAATATTTAAGATCATGATTAACAAGTACCAAGAGGGTTGGAAAGATTAGAAGCTAAACCAATTGAAGAAAATAAGATTCGTCGAAAGTCGACAAGTTTGGAATGTTATATCATGTACTTTGGGGTGAGACTAGGGTTATTAACATGATAAGTAGGTTATGTTATGATTTATGATATTCGTGTGATAGTCGTGTATTACGTTTTAAAGTCAAGCAAGTTGTGGAACAAAAGTTGGCAAAGGCCATCACAAGTTACATTCATCAATGTTCTAAATATTAGGTCAAATGTAGAGGAGATTTTCTCATAATATACTTGTGATTATTGTATTATCTACATATCAAATTGAATATCTACGAGTCTAGTTTCTAACTCATTAAACCATTTGTTTATATGACATCAAAGTAGAGAGATAGTTCCAGTTTTGCGAGGCTGCGCAGACTACTTAGGTGACAAATAGGTGTGTCACTGAAGCATTTTGAGGAATACATTTCGTGCGTTATATGAGGTCTTTCAGGATATATTATATACCAAATTGAAGGTCTTAGAATTTAGTTTCCAATGCACTTAACCGTTCATTCATACGACATCAAGATAAAAAACACCGTCAGAAGATGTGCCAGGGCTAGGGTTCCAAGCTAGCACCTCTTTGACATTTCCAAAGTTGATATACATATGTCTTAGGCTGTCTTTATCTTTATTTATCCATAGAAAGCGATGATTGCACGTCCATAAATATACCCATAAGCTTTCTTCTAGGGATTCAAAGAAAATTAACATCCCCGATACGAAATCAAGAAGTAATAACATTAGAACGATCCCTACGACGTAAGTATCGCTATATCACCTCTCTTTTTCTTTGTAGTTTGAGTTTTGGAAGGTACTTTGTAGTTAAGAAAACGTCTAATTTATGTATTTAACCTTTAAATATCAAGGAAGGTTGATACATTCATTTCCTAATAGTTAGAACTCACGGGACGGTGATCGGAAGCCGTGAGTTTGATTTATTTTAGTTTTAGTAGACTGTTTTGTAGTCCACTCTTATTGGCCTATTGTGCTGCTGATTTATGGAGTTTGTGAAGATAAAAGGGCCAGGAGAAATGCCACATGTGGTAGGGTAGTAGGCTGGCTGCTCTTCGTGGCAATTTCAGGCTAATTGATAACTTGTTGATTTGGTGTGTTATGGTATATTTGGGGTTTTTGTTGTATTGAAGGTCCCAAATTGTAGTTGGGTTCTTTCTGAGTTGATGATTGTATTGTGTTTGTATCTCGCCTATAGTAGGCTTTATGGAGTAGTAAAATAAGGAGAAATGCTGCCCGTTTTAGTTTTTAATCGAGTTATCGTTTGAGATACATGATATACTAGCGCCCTCTAAGTTATACATGTATTTCATTATTATAGGGTTGGCACGCTAGTTGTTGTAAGATTGTTGTTGAGTTGCATTGATGACTTGAGGTATGTTAAGGCTATATCTTCTTTCCTTTTGGCATTATCAATATGATACAAATGAAATGAGCAAACATGCAACATTCATAAATGACCTATTCATATAAGTAATAGGGGTGCCAATATTCTTGATTCCCCATGTTTCATATTATTATATCATTTGTTCATGGGTCTCAGAAAATATGTAAGTTGATAAAGTTTATCTGAAGGCATAATGATCTTATGACATTATAAGAGATCTTATTGACTTACTTTATTATGCATTGCTTTCATTTATACATATACATTGACCCATGATCAGATGGAGTTATATACGCGTATATTATATGTATATGGGAAATGTGAAAAGGTTATGACGTTATATACACACCACCACTTGATCAGCTGGTATACGTTGATTTCACACATAGAGGCCGAGATGAAATGATGGGATACCCTCAGAGGCTTGATGATGTTATGTACGCATATACCTATGCATGATATGACATTTATGTGCATATGCATGACATTATAAATAACATGATTCATAGAGCAATCTAGACTTACATGTTGCGTTTTTACTTCATGTTTCTTTCAAGTCTTTTATATATCGCTTTCATGCCTTACATACCCAGTACTTTATTTGTACTAACATCCCTTTTGTCTAGGGATACTACATTTCATACCCGCAGGTCCCGATAGTCAGGGTGACAGTCGTCCTAGTAGGCTATCAGCTCATCGGAAGGTGTCGGTGCACTCTACTTGCTCCGGAGTTGCCTATTTGGTCAGTATAATTTGGATATGTATTGATTGGTATGGCGGGAGCTTGTCCCGACCTCTATGACGTTTATGTAATCTTAGAGGGTTGTAGATATATGTCATTTGTATTGATACTTGTATGGCCATGTCGGCCTATGTATTGAGTGTACAAATGATGATGTCGGCCTTATAGGCCTATATTTCAAATGTATAAGTTTCTATATCATGTTGGGTCGTCCTATGTCTAGTATTCCCTTATGTTTTATTCTAGTTATCTCATGAGGGCCCTTTTGGACCATTTACCCATGATGGTGTGATAATAAAGATACGTTATGTTGGTACACGGTTGAGTAAGGCACCTAGTGCCCGTCGTGGCCCTCTGATATGGGTCGTGACATTTGTTTTACTCCTATTTGATTATATTACATGATTCCATCTCTGATTTTGGCATTTACTTAATGAATTTAAAAGAGAAATTGGATGTTTTTCTCAAAACGTTTCTAAAGTGAATATTTGAACATCGATTCGGAGTCGGATTTCAGTAAAATTTGTATGGTTGGACTCATATACAAATGGTTTGCCGGAATTTGTGAGTTTTTTTGGGTTCCAAGATGCGGGCCCAGGTTGACATTTTTTTTGACTTTAGATATTTGATTAGAGATTCGACCTTTATTGTTTGGGTTTGTTTCTTATGACATTATTTGATGTTTTTGAGTTGTTTTAGGATAGTTTCGAGCCGTTCAGAGGTCGATTGTTTCGTGATGGTGCTTGTAGAATATTGATTTGCCTCACTTGAGGTAAGTATCTTACCTAAACTTGGTTGAGATACTAGCCGCTTGAGTTATTTGTGATATCTACGTTCTACGGGTGGCGTACATGTGCGAGGTTGAGCCCATGTGAATGCATTGGGGTAGTTACTCATGCTCGGGGTAGTGCTCATGCTATGATACATCTTGAATTTATGTCTAAGCATTATGCTGTGATGTTTCTTATACTTGTACCCCGTTATGAGCTATTTGATGTTACATAGAGGTTGATCTCCCGATTGAACCTGATAATTGTTACTTTCGTGATGTAATTGTCTGATTTGAGCTATGATAGTACACTTTGTACATGCATACACCTTAGCATATCACTTATAATAGTCCCGGAGTATGAAATTTAATGCCTATTGATCATGTAGATATATTCTTCTATATCTGTTTTTCGTGTGATATGATTTGACTGGTAGCCCGTGACTATGCCGGGAAAATTGGGATATTGAGCATGTGACCACGTCGGACTGATTGTGATATTGAGCAGGTGACCTCATTGGGTGGATTGCGATATTGAGCTTCTGACCATGTCAGATAGATCGTGATATTGGAACGTAAGTTTTCCGTGCAATACGTGAGTTGTCTATTCGGTTGATACTGTTAGCACGTGAGTAGTCCATGCGGATTCAAATATTGTTGTTATTGAAATGTGAGTTGTCCGTGCAGTTGGTATTATTAGAACGTGAGTTGTCCTTGCAGCATATGGATATGGATCCTCCCCCCTAGGGTTACGCTCTGATGTTCTTTCTTGATGGTGTACACATGGTTTCTGATTGATGTGTGTGTTAGGAAGGTTGGTCAGTGGTTTTGTTCGATTATTGAGATTCTGATGTGGGCCTTAGAGCCGTGTTGTGATTGCTATTTATATCAGATTGGGCGCTTCAACATATTTATGTTAGGTTATTGCCTTATTTACTTATAATTTCCTTGGTTGGTTACCTGATTTATTTGCATATCATCATTATATATATTTTATTACTGACTGAGCAGAGTACGTTAAGAAAATTGAGTTCACAAGGTGGTTTAATCCATGATTTTAAGATTTGATCATATTACTGTTATGCACTTGTCGCAATTATGAACTACATATCTAATTAGCCAGTATCATTTATAAATCTTACTTATGTTACCTCATCTAGGTAAGTTATGATACTTGTTGCGTACATGGGGTTGGTAGTACTCATGTTTCACTTCTACACCTTACGTGTAGATCTTGGAGCTGAGATGTCGTGGATGACGGGATCTGGCATGAAGGTGTACTTGCTTTTCTGGATATTGCTACCACTTGTCCTTGGTAGTTTTAGATTTGTAATCTATATATATATATTTCAAACAGATGTTATATTTGTTTTCATACCAGCTTTATAAATCCTAGTCTTAGATGGTCACGACTTGTACTACCACTCCTTGGATTATTGTATGGGAATTCAGTTATTTCGTTTATTGATTTCTTATTATTTTCATTAGAAATGTGTTGACTGTTGTTTGGCTTACCTAGTGGGTTGGGTTAGGTACCATCACGACTCGGTGGATTTGGGTCGTGATATGTTGGTATCAGAGATCTAGGTTTATAGGTTCTACGAGTCATGAGCAAGTGTCTAGTTGAGTATTGCGGATCAGTATAATGACGTCCATACCTATCTTTGAGAGACTACGAGGCATATAGGAAAGTTCACATCTATCTTTCCTTATTGTGTGGAATTGATTCAGTTTGAAGTGTATCACATTGAATTCCTTCAATCCACTCATATGTGCGTCGATGACTTGTGATTTCATGAATGAGGTGCGAGATGTGTTCTTTGTGTTGAATTGATTGGGCCAGTTGGTAGTTTCATATTTTGTGAGTATATGCTTTTGGACTTATATGTCTGGTAGTCCCTAGGAGTTGGACTGATTGCTCAGAGAGTGGTTGAGTAGTAATATAATGAGTATTTATATGATTGTGGGGTGTGCTTAGATGGTTGGGATGTTATAAGAAGAATGTTGCTTGGGATGCAAAAAGACTATGGATGTTTGATTTCTATCTTGTTGTGTGGTACAATCTCGAGATATGGGCATGTTGAGGGGTCTTTCATGTTGTTCATTTATTGAATGAAGTGAATTGTTATGTCTTGTTGATGAGTTCTGATTCGGGAGGATTTAGTGACTGTATATTGGTTGTGGCCATGAAAGGGCATAGAGAGATGTCAGTTTAAGTCAAAGCAGGTGGTTTATCTTCTGCGGGATATTCTGAGTTGTGTGATCCTTATGATGTTATGAGGATATGTTCCTTCCTATCAGTAGATTATGTGATGTAATTTGAGTTTGTATCACTTGGGGAAGTTTGCATGGCTATCGCGAGGATGGATATGCGCTTAACAGATGATTTGAAATATTTTTATTGTTAGAGCTACATGAGCATCTGAAGGACTTAGTATAATTAGAGTGAGATATTATGGCAGTTACGGAGCAAGGGCATTGTGGGTTATCGACTGTTATGTTCTGTGGCTTTGAGGCAAGTGGGGGAGTCTGTTATCGATGNATTTATGTATCACTAATGATTCTATATTTCAGCACTTCATAGGTTAAAGAAACAACTTCAGATTTACAAAGGGTCTCTTTGGTGTTGGCATTTTGGTTGTTGTATTATTGGATTCCTAAGAGGGAATACAGTGTCTTATGGGCTTTAGGATGATGTGGATTCATGCTAGGATGTCTTGTGATGTTCTTTGGTTAAGGATTGTAGTGTACTGGCAACAAGAAGTGTTAACTTGAAGGCAAGTCAAGGACAATTAAAGAATGGGGTCAGCTTGGTAGTGATTCGGGTTGGCATGATAATAGATTTCTTCGGTTCTAATGGCTTGGTTTTGTGCTAATGGGTTTCGAACAGCTCTCAAATATTTCAACCACGGCTTGGGGCGAATGTTTTTGATAGAGATAAGGAATTGGTTGGGTGTTGTGATTGTTTCTTGGATAGGGGTCAAGTGGAAGGTTTCTGACTGACAGAATATGTATCCGGCTTGTAATTCTGGGATGATAATGGGTTTCTCATATTTTTCTGATGATGGCATGATAGATGCGATGCGATGTGTGGGATTAAGGTTTGCATGTACGAGGTTGCGGTTCAGCTTTAAATTGAAGGTCAGGAGTTCTAGATAGCATCGACGGTTTCAGACATTTAGAAGGATGTTGGCACGTTATGTATCACCGGATAATGGTGCATATTTCAGAAGGCGCATTGTATTTGACTTGCAGATGCTTGACTGGTATTACGATAATCGCCTGGTTGTGGGTTGACTACTGCTGTTCAGATTTTGCTATGTGGCATGGAAGAATTATGGAAATATTTCTTGTGAGGTGATTGTGTATGAGGGATGTATCATTCATTTGGGTGGTGGAGTTGGGATCGGACGTGGATATTCATGTATTCTATGGATTTAAAGACTATGAGGGTTCTCAAAGGTGGATTGTTTGTTGGTTGTAAATGGTGACAGTATGTTCAGAGGTTGACAGCTGAGTGAATGTGTTATGGATAGGTTAATGTGGAATTTTCGGAGGTTCTCTACCTATTTCGTGCGTATCGAAATTGATTTTGAGGCCATTGGTAGGTCTAATGAGAATGTGTGTTTTACATCGGGTTGGCTTTGTTTACTCATCACAATTACTATTGAGGGAGTGTCATATGTTAGAGTTGATCTTATTCTTTTTCTGATATTTTCCATGTATTACTCTCCTATGCTACAATGATTTGTGAGACTGTTGCCTATTTACACACATGATGTGGTTCTATTTGGGCGTTGTGGCAAAATACGAGTGAGACGGCCCTTGGTGTTGAATGGTTGATTGCGCCTTGGTTATGGTCTTCCTGCTTGTGGTATATTGATAAATGTGGATTGTGACCACTTTAGTACCTTCGTGCTTTAGTTTTAGTCCGAAAATGTTGATTTATGTTGCCAAAACTAATGAAAGTGTGCAAATTGTAGGAATATTGGAGATTTTGACTCTAATGAATAAATCCAACTCAAAGAGAAGTGTTCCGGCTCACAAGGCAAGAAGGAGCGCATCATACCAGATGTGCAGTCCGCAGAAGTATTTCTACAACCGTAGAAGAAAGTGCTGACTGCAAAATTCTCTCTACGGTAGCAGATCTTATGTAGAAGCCCAGAAGTGATTGAAGAGAAGTGCGGACCGCACACAATTTGTGCGGTTGCAGAAGACTAATGCCTTGCCAGAAGTGCAGACCGCACATGATTTGTGTGACCGCAGAAGCGGAAGTGCAGCCGCGAATCAAATTATGCGGCAGTAGAATCTCTCAACCTGTAGACTCAAGCAATATGCGTATCGCACATGGAATTGTGCGGTCGCAGAACCTCCCGAAGGGCATTTTCTTCAGCTAATTCTGGGCCACTATAAATAGACATAAATCACCTTTTTAGGTCAAGTTTTGAAGTTTTCTTAGCCGTAGCCATTGTAGTTTACCATTTTGCGTAATTCTTGATCATTTTGGCAGAAAAACATTATAGTTTATCATTTTAATTTTATATTATGGCTTTAATTAGTGTTTCTGCTTTGTTATCTTCATTTTCTACTATGAGAAGCTAGATACTTACTAGGTTTGTGACTGAACCCTAGTGTGTAAACCTTATGGGTATCTAATTTAATGCTTGTTTATGATTGGGTGTTTGTTATTTAGACTTGTTCATACTTTAATTTTAGAATTAATGGTTGCAAACATTTATTCATGCCTTTTTGACTTGGTCTTTACTTGAAAAAGAGGGACCTAGTCCAGGAAAACTTGGCTAACAAGAAATTGGGCTAGTTAAGTATTTGAATAGCCTAAATAAAGGGTTTGAACTAGAGATAGGGAAAACCCGACATGATCTCATATCAAATATTTAGCTTGATACTCATTTGGTCTTGAGAAAGCCAAATTGAGCAAAATCACTCTATGGTTGAGAGGCATTGACTGGGTAACTTAGAGTTGAGATCTATAATATACCCTGATTACTAAAACAAGTGTCAACATAATAAACCCATTAGGCGAACACCTACGCAAAGGTTACATCCCTAGGCCTTTTTGCCTATTTGAAAACAACCAAAAACAATTAGTCAATGTCTAATATTTTTCTCTAGTTGATCATTGATAGTGTAGTTTATAAAAGAAATTAGTAAAACCAACTTCAATGGAAGTGTATTTAAGCTGTTTCGTCTTCACGCATCAAGTATACTCCAACATCCATTTTTAGCTCCCTGAGAAGATCGACCTCGACTCATAGTTGGGTACTATTCTTCCAATGATGTCTTCCACTCATTGTTGAGTGTGGATTGGGAGTGGATCAATTTTTTGCGCCATTGCCAGGGAGCTTAAACTATGTTTGCTATATATTTGAGTGTGTTTTTGGCATATCTTCTTTCCCTTCCGTGTTACAAAGGTGTTTAATAAATCTTACGTACAATCATGGAAAACAATGAGCTCGGAAATATGCCTTTGGGGGACTTGGATGGTGAGGAGGAACAACTCGATGAGGTACGTCAAGTGCCACAACAAAGAGGCCGGGGACCACAAGACAACATGCATGTTCCACCCCCGCCTCCACCATATACACCATAAACATTTCCACATCATATACTGCCCAATGAAGGTTATGCTAGTGCAATAGTCCATCCCCGTGTTAGGGCGGGCAACTTTCAAATCACCAATGTGATGCTCACTTAGCTTGAGCAACGAGGTTTCCTTACCGGTGCTCCAACTCAAAATGCTTACAAACTGTTAAGAGGCTTTCTAGATAGATGTTGGGGGATCAAGCAAAGTAATGTTTCCGAGGATACAGTGAGGCTAAGGCTTTTTCCCTTCTCTCTACGAGGGAAATCTTTAGATTGGTTGGAACGTTTGCTGAATCATTCAATTCACAGTTGGGATGAGTTGGCGGCCAAGTTAATTGCTAAGTTTATCTCTCTCGGGCACATGGCTACACTTCTACATGAGATCTTAGCATTCAAATAAGAGTCGAATGAACCAGTACACGAAATTTGGGAGCGCTATGGAACAAAAGTTAAGGAATGTACCAGCAACGATATGACGGAAAACATGTTGCAACAAACCTTGTATCGTGGGATTAACACAACCAATCGATGTGTAGTGAATCAACTAGCAACTTGGAATATTATGACTCGGCCCTATGAGGAGGCGTGTAACATTCTAGATGAGATGGCGAAGCCGTCATCGGCTTGGCAATCCCGTGCCATTGTCCCACAAGGTGATCCAAATATGATCCATCTCCACAGATAATTGCAAGACTATGGGCGAGACATTAACGAATTGACCACTACCATGACTCAACTTGCAAAGGCTCAACTAAATCAAGTTCAAGCCCCCGAGAAAGTTCATGCTATGGAGAGAGTGAATTTTATGGTGAACAAGAAGAGGACTAACGGTCCACAAATTAAAACCCGAGTGGAGAACTATATGCAAGGTGGTGGAGTTTTTGTTCAAGATGATTCTTATAACGAGCAAGAGGAGGAAGTGCAATATCTCAATAGTTTTCAAGGGAAAAGAAACAACTTCCAAGGCCCAAACCAACAACAATGGCGACAACAAAACAATCATGGCAATTGGAGTTCTAACAATCAAGGGAATTGACATAACAACAACAATCAAGGAAACTGTAGTGGAAACAACCAAGGAAATTGGGGAGGCAACAACCAACATGGTTGGGGTAACAATCAAGGCTGTCGGGGGATCGGGTTTACAAAGGCCCCCAATGTATCAACAACTGAGCAACCCACCAAAAGAATGCCCATTCGGATGCCCAACTTGCTTCACACAACACATCAATCCGCAATCTAGAATTTCAATGGGGAAAATCTCTCAAGCTCTAAATTCTTGTCCTAAGGGTGCACTAACAAGTGACACGATGGTAAACCCAAATGGTGGTAACAATATGGGGCATGCTATGGCTGTTATCACAAAAAGTGGAAGAGGCGGGAATGTACCCACCTCAAGTAGAAGGCGACTTGCTGATGATGATAATGTAATGCAAGAAGAATAGATCCTGAACAATGCTGGTCAACCAAATGAGGAAGTTTGGTTTGATATATATGATAGTGTAGAAGAGACTCAAGAGGAGGTGAACCCGTCTAGGGAACACATCATTGACATACCAGAGCTAGTATTGCAAAAGTCAAGGGAACCATAGCCTAATCCTCCACCTCCATACCATCAAAGACTTGCCAGGTAAAATGGTGAGAATCAATTCAAGAAGTTTATTCAAATGATGAAGAGTCTTTCAATCAATGTGTCATTGGTAGAAGGTTTGGAACAAATGCATAGTTATGCAATGTTTATGAAAGATCTTGTGACATAGAAGCGGTCGATGACTTTTGTGACGATCAAAGTCTCTCATCAAGTGAGAGCGATTGTTCATTCAATGGCTCCTAAGTTGGAGTATCCCGATGCTTTCATGATTCCTTGTACAATTGGAAGTGCCGAGTTTGGTAAAGATCTTTGTCATCTTGGGGCAAGTACAAATTTGATGCTCTATTCAGTTTTCAAGACTTTGTGGATTGGACAACCAATACCCACTTCTATGAGATTGCAAATGGCCGATCGTAGCATGAAAAGGCCATTGGGTGTAATTGAAGATGTCTTGGTCCGGGTTGATAAATTCATTCTTCTGGCAGACTTTGTCATTCAAGATTGTGAGGGTGCTTATGAAGTGACAATTATTCGTGGCAGACCTTTCCTTGCTACGGGTAAGGCTCTTTGTGCTGTTGAAGCTGGAGAACTCACTTTCCGGGTTGGTGATTAAAAAGTGGTATTCCATGTGTGTATGTCCATGTGGCAACCAAATAGCAATGACGTGTGTTCTCTTGTGGATTTGGTGACTGATGTTATTGTTGATGATACAAGTGATACTATCAATGTTGGTGATATGTTGGAGGATGTGTTGTTCAACTTTGATGATGACGAGATGGATGGTTTCATGAAATGTGTAAACTCTTTAAAGGGAATAGTGTCGTACAACTATGCACCCCGAAAATTATCTTTGGATCTTGAAAATAGGAAGACTCTTCTTACAAAGCCTTCTATTGAAGAGCCACCTACCTTGGAGTTAAAGCCATTGCCTCCACACCTTTTTTATGAATTGTTTGGCCCTTGTTCTACTTTACCGGTTATTCTTTCCTCTTGTTTGACTAACGTGCATAAGAAGTCCATTAGGTGGACCTTGGCGGATATTTTGGGTATAAGCCCCACCTTTTGCATGCATAAGATAAAGTTGGAGGATGGTGCTAAACCATCCATTTTACATCAAAGAAGACTCAATGAGTCTATGCAAGAAGTTGTCAAGAAGGAGATTGTCAAGTGGTTGGATGCGCCGGGGTTTTCTACCCTATCTCCAATAGTTCATGGACCTCTCCGGTTCGATGTGTCCCAAAGAAGGGGGCATGACGGTGGTCACCAATGATAAGAATGAACTGATTCCTACAAGAACGGTTACCAGATGAAAGGTGTGTATGTATAATCGCAAGCACAACAAAGTAACAAGGAAGGATAACTTTCCAATTCCTTTCTTAGATCAAATGCTTGATAGATTGGCTGGTCGTGCTTTATACTGCTTTCTTGATGGGTACTCGGGCTACAACCAAATTCTCATTGCTCTGGAAGATCAAAAGAAAACAACATTTACATGTACATGTGGTACTTTTTCTTTCATGAGTATGCCATTTGGTTTATGCAATGCACCGGTGACTTTTCAACGGTGTATGATGGCTACTTTCACGGACATGGTGGAGGACTACCTTGAAGTTTTCATGGATGACTTCTCTGTGGTTGGGGATTCTTTTTATGATTGTCTTGCAAATTTGTACAAAACGTTCGCTAGATGTGACGAAACCAACTTGGTACTCATGATTGTCTTTCTCATGGTTGAGGAAGGTATTCTCCTTGGCCATAAAATCTCAAGGAATGGAAGTGAAGTTGACAAGGCAAAGATTCAGGTGATTTCTAATCTTCCACCCCCAATTTCAGTGAAGGGTGTGCGGAGTTTCCTAGGCCATGCAGGTTTTTACCGGGGCTTTATCAATGATTTCTCTAAAGTGGTGAACCCATTGTGCAAGCTCCTTAAGAAAGATGACAAGTTCAATTTCAGTGATGATTGCGTGAGAGCTTTTGAATTGTTAAAGCTCAAGTTTATAACTACTCCCATCATCACCGCTCAAAATTGGAGTGTGCCTTTTGAACTCATGTGCGATACAAGCAACGTAGCGGTGAGGGGTGAATTGTGGAAACGTATCAACAAGATGTTTCATTTGGTCTACTATGATAGTAAGACCATGAATAGTGCCCAAGTTAACTATATCGTTATTGTATTTGAAATTGTGAAGTTTCGCCCGTACTTGATGGGTACCAAAGTTATTGTCCACACGGACCATGCGACGCTTCATTATCTTATGAGCAAAAGGTACTCCAAAGCTTAGTTGATGAGATGGCTACTCTTGTGGCAAGAATTTGATGTTGACATCCAAGATAGGAAAGGTAGTGACAATGAAGTGGCGGACCACATTTCTCGTTTGGAGGAGGAGGGTAGGCCACATGATGGACTTTAAATAAATGGCTCCTTTGGGAAATTTCAATGAAAGATGTGACATGGTTAGCCGACTTGGCAAATTTTCTTGTGCGTGGAATAATTTCAGATGAGTTCTCTTGAAGCCAAAGGAAGAAACTCAAAAAGGATTGTCATGATTATTATTAAGATGAACCATACCTTTTTCGGATTTGTACAGACAGGATAATTAGGAGGTGTGTATCGGAAGACGAGCAAGGTGATATTCTTGGGGCTTGTCACTCTTCGCCATATGGTGGTCATCATTCCGAAGCAAGAACAGCGGCCAAAGTGCTTAATTGTGGTTTCTATTGGGCTGCTCTTTACAAGGATGCTAGTCAGTTGGTAAAAAGATATGATGAATGTCAACGGGCCGATGAAATCTCAAGGATAAATGAAATGCCTCTCACAACCATTTTTGAGATTGCTATTTTTGATGTTTGGGGCATTGACATCATGGGCCCTTATGTGAGCTCTTGTGGAATACCTACATCTTGGTCACGATGGATTGTGTGTCCAAATAGGTTGAGGCTGTCGCTTTACCCAACAATGAGGCGAGAAGTGCAGTGGCTTTCTTCAAGAAGAATATTTTCACAAGATTTGGTACTTCACGTGCAATCATAAGAAATAGGGGGTCAAACTTTTGCAACAAAGATTTTGACACTTTACTTCGCAAGTATGGTGTTACTCACAAGGTCATGACTCCCTCTCACCCATAAGATAATGGGCAAGTGAAAGCCTCCAACTGGGAGATAAAGAGTATCTTGTCTAAAACGGTGAATGCTAATCAAACGGATTGATCCAAGAAGCTTAATGATGCGTTATGGGCTTATTAGACGTATTACAAAACACCTATCGCGATGTCTCCATACCGGTTGCCAATAAATTTACTCCATTTCTTGGAAAGAAATTCATTGTGTTTAAAATGGTGTTCGACAAAGCTTGTCCTCTTCTGGTGGAACTAGAGCACACGGCAATGTAGGCTCTAAAGAAGTTTAATCTTGATTGGGATGTAGCCGCTAACTTGAGGGGCGCACATTATAATGAATTGGATGAGTTTCGGTACCATGAATATGCCAGTTCGTCCTTTTACTAAGAAAAGATGAAATTGTTTCATGACAAATACATTTGGAACAAAGAGTTCAAGGTGGGCGATCTAGTATTGTTGGTTAACTCAAGGTTGAGAATGTTTCCTGGGAAGCTAAAATCCAAATGGAGTGGTCCATTTGAAATTCTTAGTGTGACACCTTTTGGTGCATTAGACTTGAAGAACAAGAAATATGAAGTATTCTGAGTCAATGGTTACCGGGTGAAGCACGACTTGGTCAAGGTTCAAGATAGACACATGGTGTCGATCATTTACTTCACTTGAGGGAGCTTTGACATTGCTTCTTGCTGCAACGTTAAATTAGGCGCTTCTTGGGAGGAAACCCATGTTCTCTTCCTTTTCTTTTGTAGTTAGATGTTATTTGTGTTCTTACATGATTTGAAGTGTGCTACAGCGTTGAGTCTGACTTGCAAGAACGGTGAACTGAAAAATGGCCAAGTGATCAAGTATCTGTGAACCGCACAATTCCATGTGCCACAGCAGGAAGACATTCGCGGTCGCACATTTCACATGCGGACCGCACTATTATGATCTTGCAAAAGTGTAAAAATGTCAACTCTTTGAAGTTTGAGCCTGTCAGTGCGGGGCTAATCTGCGACCACAAGATGAAATATGCGGCCGCACCCAAAAATTTGCAGACCACACATTAAGATCAGAGAATGATTACCCATGTCATAGAGTTCGGACCGCACATGGAAATCTGCGGTCGGACTTCACCCCTTTTCCCTCTTAAGATTCTTACTATAAATAGAAATCTTAAGTTCCTTTGACACTTTTCCCTTTCCTCAAAATCACTGTTACTCTGTAAGTTTCCTGAGAGATTTTCATTGTCCCACCCACACACCCACCTTTGCTTATACACCCAGTGCACTCACTCTATCTAGTATGGTTCATTTCATGTTAAGTTTTTGTGTTAGATTAATTTTTAAAATTTTAATTTCTTTTTAGCCCATCTTTTATTAGAGTTCATCCATGTGCCCATGTGGGGTAGATCTGAATTGGGTAGTTGATAATACAGGCTATAATGGGTTGGGCTAATGAGATTTCATGTTTATACCATGTTGCCATGTCTGTTTGTACAAGTAATTGCAAAATCTAAGTAGAAAAAGGATGTCTGTACATAGTATTTAAAATCTACGTCCGCACTTGAATTTATTACTTCCGCAGTTTAGGTGTTTTGGGGAACCTGGTGAAGCAAGTGCATCTGCGGCTGTACTTTAATTGTGCAGACCGCAAAAATCTTAAAGGGACCGCACTCAAAAATGTGCGGACCACTGTTGTATTCTACGGCCACAAAATTTCCTTTGCACTATCGTTAGAGAGGTGCTTCTAAGCCTTTGCTGTTTTTTGATAAATGTGTGGCCACACTAGTAATTGTGCGGTCTACACTCCCTGTCTGCGGCCGTACATCAAAAATCTGCGGACTGCAAATCTCAGTTCCAGCAGTCTGTTGTTTTTTTCATAATTTCACTACGTCCACAATGTTCTTCTTTGCCTACATAAGTCTTGCATATATTGAATGATGAGTTGCAACTAACAATTTTATTTGCTTTGATAAAGGCAATGGTTCGATCGCACCGCGGTGGTGAAACTACAAAAGAAAAAGGTGAATCTTCTAGGGGTCGAGGTAGAAGTACCTTGCCCCTTGGCCAGCCGAAAACCATTAGGAAGAAGGCCACAACAAGTAGATGGAGAGGTGCAGACCTCTCCGAGTCATGTTCCTATGCCCCATTTGGGGAAGCTTCAGAGGGAAACTCAGCCATATTCAGGAGGAGCATACACCAACACAATCTAGGCCATAGGTGAGATTTCAGCTCATAGATGAGTCATCCTCATCTCACAGCACTTCCGAGGGGTCAGAAAGTGCTAGCCAGACCTCTGATGTAGTAGCTACCCCAGACACAAATGCACAGACTGTATAGGATATTCCTGATGATGTTAGAGAGGATGATGGTACATCTACGGGTGTGGAGAGATTGAAGAAAAAGAAGACATGGGAGGTGGGGTTCGTTAGCTTCGCAACCTTTACTGACATCCATATGTTGTGGCCAGTATGATCCTTGACACTTGAGCAACATTTTCCCTTGAAGGATTGTGATAAATACAACCCGACAGTGTTGAGGAAGTTCAGAGAAAGAAAGGGTTGGATGTGGTTTACTAAGAGAGTTGAAGATGCCAAGAAGTACCTCGTCCGAGAGTTCTACGCTAATGTTTCTCTCATCAAGAAGGGGACGAAGGTAACTGAAGTACGCAACCTCAAGATGAGGTTTGATCAGCACACGCTAAATGCCTACTTGGGGTTTGAGGACTTGGAGCTAAGGGAGTACATATAGAAGTGTGCAATGAAAGAAGAAGTCCGACCTTGGCTAGCAGAGATCTTAGCACCACCATGGATCACTGTTGGAGTTCCCATTTAGCGGAACACATTGAGCTTTGAATTGAAGGGATGGCAGACCTTTGTTTGTAGCAGACTTGATCCGTGCCAGAATGAGACTCATCTTCCTCTTCCGCGTGATGTTCTTGTGGTATCTATCATAGCCAGGTACACAATTAATGTTGGTGCCGTGATGTCAACCAACATTTCATTTGTAGCACAACATACCAACACGACCCACCCTTATCCTAACGCTATCATAGAGTACCTCACTGATGTAAAGTTAGATCCAAGAATATATGACACCAAGGTGAAGCCGAAGAAGCCATTTGACTGGTATTTGTTGATGGATGCGACAAACCCAAAGAAGAGAGCTCAGCCTTCTACCACCACAGGCCAGTCTGACGAGCCGAGATTGGTAGTCACCAACACAACTGACATTTCATATACCTCTGTTGAGCCCTCTTCTAGTGCTACTACTATGCCTCCACAACCACCCTCAGGTCTTACCACAACACCTAAGGCATCCCCTGCTACAGCACTGAGGCCAGTTCCCATGCTTAAAGCTCTATTATCCGCTCTACGAGTCTTCAATACATTAGCTAGTCTCAACAACTGGATGCATGAGACTACTTCAAAGCTGTCTGACATATATAGTATTGTTGCAGCATAGTCATCTATACAGGTACCACATGTCTCCTATGATTTTGATGAGAAGTTGAAGAAGATTTTGGACAACCAGAAGATGATCATGGACACTATGGTACATCACAAGTCGGTTATTGAGGAGTTGGCCAAATAAGTGAAGAAGATGAGGATGTCTCAGGAAATCAAGAGATCATTTGACAAGCTCAAGAAGGAGGTTACCATACTTGTGACGGCTGGGGATCTACCCTTTGATATGTTACTTGAACTAGACCAGTCCGTCCCATATCCATGTGCACCATCTGCACAAGTTGCACTAGCTAGCCAGTCTGATGAGCCATGCCTTGCTGCCGAATGATGTTGCTGGGGACACTGAGATGTCCAAGGATTCATAGGGAGTTTTCTTCGCCCACTCTCTTTTCATTCTTACAATTTTAAGCATTGAGGACAATGCTTACTTTTATTGGGGGGAGGGGAGGGTGGAGTTTATTTGATTTGACATATGACACATTTGGACTGTAATAATTTGATGATTTTGTTCCTTTTATTATTTTTTAGTTTATCTATATTTAGTAGTTATTGTTCATTAGCTTATTTAATTTTCCACTTTAGTTCTTGTTTTGTTAATAGCATCTTCTTATGTTTTCGTAAATAATAAGCCTTTGGTTTTCTTAATGCCACAATGTTTTCCTAAAGTAGTTTTTGTGTGAACCGGGTGACTCGTCCCGAGGATGGATAGCGTGACAACCTTCTTAAGGGAGTAAGTCAGTTTATATATGTTTAGCTAATAATAATAGTAATAATAAATGGCCTAATCAAGTCATTCTCGTAAAAAGAGTCATTCATGCTTCATTTGGTACCAACACACTTAAATACGTGCTTATGGTTTGAAACAAGGTTTTTGAAAGAAAATAGCACAAGTTAGTGACTTTGAGACTCTTGAGTTGACTTTAGTAATCATTTAGTGGTTTATTGGACCATAGTGATCTTTAACTTGATTGTGGTTGTTGTAGTCTCTCAAATCTATCCTCTTTTACGGTTTAGTAAAGTGAGGGGTGAGGTGATCTTTCGTTACTAGTACAAGTACCCGTGTGAATGAACCAGAACTTTTGCTGAATGTGCTTCAAGGCAAAATCCTGAGTTTTCTTGGTTTGGGAAATGATTGTAGGCTTTCCTTTGTACGTTTGAGCTTTCTATTGCCAACCAATGTTGTTATCCCTAGTCAACCCCCTTTAAGCTTCTAGCCTTTCTTATTTGATAACCATGATATAAGCCTTTACCCGTTTTATCGTGATCCTCTCTTGGCACCCGGACCTTCCTTAACACTCTTGTCAAATAAGTGGCCTAAGGCATAATGAGGGAGAGTTGAGGAATTTGAAAAAAGGTATCAAGGCATAATAAGGGAGAGTAGAGTAGTTGAGGGGCTCAACCATAATATTCGGTTTAGCATAGCTCGAGAATTGGAGTCGGATATTCCATTTCAGTAGGTGGTAGAGATTGCTCGCCGACTAGAGGGCATGTAAGACTAGGAGGGAGATGACATACGAGTTTAGGAGAAAGAGGAGAGAGAGGCTAAGAGGCCTCACAGATCGGGAGGATCTACTAGTCCCTATTTTAGAGGCAAGGTACGCCATGGTAGAGGTTTTGTGGGTCAGTCTATTCAGTTTTCACTTCAGGCTTTGCTCCGTGCTTCAGATATCTATGGGTCTCACAGTGCCCATGCTGGACATCTTCCACAGCCACGCCAATAGTGAGGCTGCTTTGAGTGTGGAGATACTAGCCATATGGTGAGAGATTGTCCTAGACTCCGGACAGATGTGTCACGGCGGGGTATCCAGGCTATGCGTTCTGCTCGAGTTGTTGATATCACTTCACCGCCAGCTTGGGGTGTAGGTCAGGCGGGTTGAGGGCGCCCAAGAGGGGGGGCTCGATCTGTTGATGTACTTTCTGTGATAGGGATGAGGTTGCTGCACCGGATGATGTCGTACAAATATGGTTTTGATTTCTTATAGAGGAGCATCGTTCATATTTTGTTTCGGTTCTTCTTATAGGGGTGAGTCCTCCTATATTGCTTCAAATATGGGTGAGTTTTGTGATTTTGTACTCTACTTATGTGTTTACCCCTATTGGAAGATTCTATAGTGGTACCGGTCGGGCTTCTTTGATAGTTCTTTCACGTGTTCCCTCGTATATTCAGTCATATTCATGTTGTGCTTATTGGGGTTTAGCTTTCGAGGTGTGTACCTAAGTGGTGTTGGGTGTGATTTGTTTATTTGAGTGAATAATCATGGCATCTTCGTGCTTCTTGCACCCTTGCCGGTGTTGTGGAGTTTTGGAACAAGGTTATACCTGATATGAGGTTAATTGCCTGTGCTAGGTTTGAGTATGGACGACTATTGTGATTAGAAATGTTGTTATGCACATATGTGTAATGTGTTAGGTCATGTGTTTGTACCTGGTGAGTGTATACATAGGTTATTGCAGCTGCTTGATGCTAATATCATTTGTTGATGTGGGAATCAGGTCTTGTGGAAACAATGAGATGGTGAGAAATTTGTTTCTAAGGCCTATTGGTATTGGTAGAAGGGAAAACCTTCAGTTGAGGTGGTGTTATCGCGCTTACGTGTATTTGGGGTGATGTGGGGTCCCCCGCGGGTGTATGTATGGTTTGTTCACTCAGTGATTGATGACTTCGAACGATTCTTGGCTTGGTCGAGGATGAACGTTTGTTTAAGAGGGGGAGAAGGTAACGACCTGACCGGTCATTTTGAGAATTAGTGTCCCATTTGCCGGCTTAAGGACTCGAGCAGCTTCGTATTATGTATTATGACTAGCATGTGTGGTGCAGTTCAGATTTCGGATCATTCGAGATCAATTTGGAAGAAGGATTCTTGTTTTAGAAGCTTAAATGGTAAGAGTTGATCGGAGTTTGACTTTTGTATAGACGACTCCGAAATGGAATTATGATGATTCCAGTCGCTTCGTATGGTGATTTTGGACTTAGGCGTGGTCCCGAATTTGGATTTGGAGGGATGTAGGATAATTTGAAGCATTTTGGCGAAAATTGGAAAGTTGAAGTTTTGGAAGGTAAAGAGGTTTGACCGATAGTTGACTTTGTTGATATGGGGCTCGGATTGAGATTCAAAGAGTTAGATTAGCTCTGTTACGTAATTTGAGACTTGCATGCATAATTTGACATCATTTCGGGTTGATTTGATATGTTTCGGTGCGAGTTGTAGAAGTTGAAAGTTCATAAGTTAATTAAGTTAGATTTGCGGTGCGATTCATATTTTTGATATTGTTTGATGTGATTTGAGTCCTCGAGCAGGTCCGCATTATGTGTTGGGACTTATTGGTATGTTCGGACGAGGTCCCGAGTTGCTCGGGTGAGTTTCGGATAGGTTTGGGTTGTGTTGCGCTCATTTTTTATGTTTCGACGTCGTTTCTTCAAGCATAAATGCAACCACATTACGAAAATGACCTCCAATTGCTATTTTGATTTAAGCATTAGATCTATATCATAATTACGGAGCCATAGAAAAGAAATTATTGAATTTGGACATCGTATGAGCGAGTTATGCTCATTTTAGTGTCAGAGAAGAGAGATGTTGGTGGTGCTTCGCAGATGCGAAGTTGGGTTCGCAAATGCAGAAATTACAGTTGGCAGACCGCACTTGCGGAGGTTTGGGCGCGGAAGCGAAATTCCCTGTGTATTGATAAATTCTGAGCATATCTTGTGTTCTAGAGAATAGGTCATGCCCCAACCCCGGGGAGCGCGACCGGCGCTCAACCGAGTGAACCCGGTCAAGCAAGCCTAGTAAACCTTTTCTACCCGACTCATTCATGATCCAAAAAGGGAATGCGTCACTATTTGTAAAATAGGGGAGAGATCAGTTATATAAGTGTATCAATGTTGCTAGTTCATTTCTTTTTTCATTTTATGCATTATGCCATAGTTAAATTTCCAAAATACAACTCGGCCAACGACCACCCCAACATACATATATGACCCACATAAACGTCTATGGAGCCTCTAACGGTACAAAAGAGCAACATGACAATGTTGGCAACAAGGCCCCGGCTATACCTCAAAATATAAAAACTTATACAGAAGAAGGACTACATGACCCCTGGGAGAAATGGGGCTCACCAAAACTGCTGTGAGGAGAGAAAGAGAGCGCCACTATCTGCGATCGGCACTATCTGCGATGGAAACACCAACATCCATTCAAAGATGTAGCGCCACCGGCAAAAAGGACGTTAGTACTGTCGAATAATACTAGTATTTAAGGCAAACACTAATCTTAGTAGAATGAACAGTGAATCAAAGAGAAGGCAGTCATAATAATCAATAAGTACTTCATAGAAATACAAAGAAAACACCAAGTAAGCTTCACGTAGTTTCCAATTCAGTCTTTCCATCTTTTTAGATTAATAATCTTTAGTGCCAAGCCACGACTCACAATGCCACCATGTTTTTACACGGAGTCTGGTCTCGGCCCGACCGGCTAAGCCATCTCAAGTGAGACATAGACATATCGACAATGTAATTCAATGATTCCAATACAAATGCCACCATGTGTACAGCATGGCGTCTGATCTCGGCCCGATCAGCCATCTCACTTGAGACATAACCTCTTTGAACTATCCACTCAATTCACATTTCTTTCCCATCTTTATTACATGGCACAAACAACCTCATTTATTACGTAGGTCTTGGCACTTGGGTACATTTTACAATTCAATCCATTCCTTTTTTATTTGTTCAAATAACATCATCATTCATGTCGATAAGTACTATCACATAAGGCATTTCACACATAGGGGAAGGAGCTTGGAAAATCGTAGTCACGTTCTTAAATAGCATGATGACATGGTAAACATCTAAAACAATTAGGAAACATGAATCTTCCAACCCAACACACTAAGGCTAACAATTCTAGTATCATTAAGTCAGAACTTACACCAAATATTCGGACACTAAGAGTTAGATTCTAGGAAGAAGAGAGTTAGCCATACATACCTAAATTGCGCTTCTTTAGACTCTACAATTATCTGGGACCCTTAGCAACCTCAATCTATTTTAGCAATATACAAATTGAACCCAAAATTAGGAAAACATTCATGGTTCTAGTTCCCCTTTCCACACTCTTTTTACCACACATGCATGCAAGATAAACAACTCTTATACCCATGGACCATCTTATTAATTACTCATTTTCAGTATAAGTTTCAAAAATTCAGAGCTAGGGTATAGATTCTTACCTTTAGGATGGAGGCCTAGATTGCTTTCCTTGATAATCTTCAAAGTTGCAAGCAAGAATTGAAGAATAATTGATGAGGGTTACTTTCTCACACTAAGGCTCCCTCTCTCACACTATAGTATCAAAAAATGAGCTCAAAATAGACTAAAGGGGGTGTTTTAATGGAATGGGGGTCGGGTTTTGAATTAAGAAAATGGGTGCCCCGACACAGGTCTGCGGTCGCATATGCGACCGCATAACGGTTATGTGGTCCGCAAAGTGTCCGCAGTAATGGCCCTCAGGGGCCTGAACTTACGGCTCAGGTATGCGACCAGTATGCGGTCCGCATACTCGTTCTGCAGTCGCATAATGCACCGCAGAACTCCCTCCGCAAAACCCAAGAGGGATTATGCGATCGACATGCGGTCCGCATAGTGGTTATGCTTCACTCTTCGGCCATTATGCGGTCCGCAGAGTGATTATGCGGCCGCATAATGGGCCACAAAAATGCGTTCTTCTGCGAAATATTTTCCTCTCAGTCCGTAGGGTACTGTTCAATCCAAAAAGTCCGAACCGCGGCGATCAAGCTCGCCGCGAAGAATTTCTACTATAATAATGCAGGAATCTAACTTGACACCCCGAAACCCCGAGTTTTTGGGTAAATTTTTACGGGTCCTTACATCCTCCCCCACTTAAGTTCATTCGTCCTCGAATGAGGATCAAGGTTCACTTAACACAGTTTCAGTCACGCCACACACCATCAACCCCAAATTTGAATTACTTTCTTACTTTCTAAAAAGTTTGCCAGAGTTTCCTTTGTATTTAGGCCTATCCACCTGCCAGAGAGCCCCCGAAACACACCTTAGCAACATATATAGAATTAAATGACACAACATAATGCAAAATAGCACAAACCAAAGCCTCATGGGGGACATACAACTAGAAAGGAGTGTCTTTATATTAGCCGAACAAGCGATACAGACTTTAGAGGAAACAACTTCATAAAACTATTACATGGCTATTCAAACAAAGAAGGGTTCTTTTCTTTCATTTCATTCTCGGCTTCCCAAGTAGCTTCTTTGACTTGTTGGTTTCGCCATAACACCTTCACGGATGCAATTTCTTTGTTTCTCAATTGTTGGACCTGCCTATCAAGAATAGCAACCGGAATTTCTTTATATGACAATTCTTTACTAACCTCGATGGTCGCAACAGGCACAATAGCGGACGGATCTCCAACTACCTTATTCAACATGGACACATGGCATACCGGGTGTACTAATGACATCTCAGGTGGTAGTTCAAGCTTGTACGCCACCCGACCTATCCTTTGAATGATTTTATACGGCCCGGCATACCTCAAACTTAATTTCCCTTTCTTTCTAAACCGCATGATCCCCTTCATTGGAGATATCTTCAAGAAGACCCAATCATCTTCTTTGAACTCTAAGTCTCTGCGACGAACATCAGAGTAGGATTTTTGACGACTCTGAGCAGTTTTCAACCGCCTTTAGATGATCTTAACCTTTTTTGTAGCCTGATGCACAAGGTCTGGTCCTATTAGTTCAGCTTCTCCAACCTTGAATCACCCAATCGGTGATCTACATCTTCTACCATACAAGGCCTCAAACGGTGTCATCTGAATACTGGAGTGGAAGCTGTTGTTATAAGCATATTCTATGAGCGGCAAATGATCATCCCAGCTACCCTTGAAGTCAAGCACACACGCACGCAACATTTCCTCAAGAGTCTGAATAGTCTGCTCAGCTTGCCCGTCAGTTTGTAGATGGAAAGTCGTGCTAAGATTTACCTGCATACCCAAACCTTGCTGAAACTTCTTCCAGAAATTAGCTGTGAATTGGCCCCCTCGATCGGAAATGATGGAAATCGGAGTGCCATGAATCCTGACTATTTCCTTGATATACAACTGAGCATATTGTTCCACAGTGTCGGTGGATTTAACTGGCAAAACGTGAGCTGATTTTGAGTCAAACCTACGTGGCGTGCGTGGTAACCCTACCACAAAATCCATGTTGATCATTTCCCATTTCCACATTGGAATTTCTATACTCTGAGCTAACCCACCTTGCATTTGATGCTCGGCCTTCACTTGTTGACAGTTTGAACATTTTTCCACAAAGTCCGCCACACCCCTCTTCATGTCATTCCACCAGTAAACTTCCTTGAGATAATGATACATTTTTGTAGAACCTGGGTGCACGGAATATCTAGAAGTATAAGTTTCTTCCATGATTCTTTCCCGAAGACCATCTACGTTTGAAACACATAGTCACCCTTGGTACCGTAATGTACAATCATCCACGCCAAAAGAAAAGGCCATACTCTTGTGTTTATGAATCCTCTCCTTCAGCTGTACCAACACTGGATCGTTGTATTACTTCTCCTTGACCTCTGTCATAAGCGATGATTCCGCCCTATTTCGCGCCATCACTCCCCCTTCATTAGAGTCTGCAAGACGAACTCCCAAACTGGCCAACTAGTGAACCTCCCGGGCCAAGGGCCTTTGACATGCCTCCAAGTGAGCCAAACTACCCATAGGCTTCCAACTAAGAGCATCCGCCACCACATTAGCTTTCCCCAGATGATATAAAATGTTCATGTCATAATCTTTGAGCAATTCAATCCACCTTCTCTGCCTTAAGCTCAATTCCTTATGTTTGAAGATGTATTGAAAACTCTTGTGGTCCGTGAATACATCTATATGAACTCCATACAAATAATGACGCTAAATTTTAAATGCAAAAACCACCGCCGCAAGCTCTAAGTCATGAGTTGGATAGTTCTTTTCATGATTCTTAATTGGCCTTGAAGCATATGCTATAACCTTACCATATTGCATTAATACACACCCAATACCGATCCTTGAAGCATCGCAATACACCACAAACCCCTCGGTACCCTCTGGCAGGGTCAATACCGGCGCCGAAGTCAATCTGGATTTCAATTCTTGGAAGCTCCTTTCACAAGCATCAGACCACTAGAACTCATAATGCCACCGTGTGTTTACACTAAGTCCGGTCTTGGCCCGACCGGCTGAGCCATCTCAAGTGTGACTTATCCATATCCACAATGTAATTCAATGATTCCAATACAAATGCCACCATGTGTACAACATGATGTCCGATCTCGACCCGATAGGCTAAGCCATCTCACTTGAGACATAACCTCTTTCAACTATCCACTCAATTCACATTTCTTTCCCATCTTCATTACATGGCACAAACAACCTCATTTATTAAATAGTTCTTGGCACTTGGGCACATTTTATAATTCAAGCTTTTCCCTTTTTATTTGTTCAAATAACATCATCATTCATGTCGAGAAGTACCATCACATAAGGCATTTCACACATAAGGGAAGGAGGTTGGAAAATCATAGTCACATTCTCAAATAGAATGATGACATTGTAAACATCTAAAACAATTAGGAGACATGAATCTTCCAACCCAACACACTAAGGCAAACAATTCTAGTATGATCAAGTCGGAACTTGCACCAAATATTCGGACACCAGGAGTTCGATTGTAGGAAGAAGAGAGTTAGCCATACATACCTCGATTACGCTTCTTTTGACCCTATAATTATCCGGAACCCTTAGCAACCTCAATCTATTTTAGCAATATACAAATTGAACACAAATTAGCAAAACATTCAGGGTTCTAGTTCCCTTTTCCACACTCTTTTTACCACACATGCATGCAACATAAACAACCCTCATACCCATGGACCATCTTATTAATTACGCATTTTCAGTATAAGTTTCAAAAATTTAGGGCTAGGATATAGATTCTTAACTCTAGGATGGAGGCCTAGATTGCTTTGATAATCTTCAAAGTTTCAGGCATGAATTGAAGAATAATTGATGAGGGATACTTTCTCACTCTAAGACTCCCTCTCTCACCCTATAGTATTAGAAACTGAGCTCAAAATAGACTAAGGGGGTATTCTAACGGAATAGGGGTCGGGTTTTAAATTAAGAAAATTGTTGCCCCAACACAGGTCTACGGCCGACGGTTATGCGGTCCGCAAAGTGACCGCAGAAATGGCCCTCAGGGGCCTGAATTTACGACTCAGGTATGCGACCAGTATGCGGTCCGCATACTCGTTCTGCAGTCACATAATACACCGCAGAACTCCGTACGCAAAAACCCAAGAGGGATTATGCGATTGACATGCAGTCCGTATAGTGGTTATGCAGTTGCATAATCGACCGCAAAGTTGACCTTAAACTGGCCAACGTACTGCTTCACTCTGCGGCCATTATGCGGTCCGCAGAGTGATTATGTGGCCGCATAATGGGCCGCAGATGCGCGTTCATCTGCGAAATATTTTCCTCTCAGTCCGTAGTGTACTGTTCTACTATAATAACGCAGGAATCTAACTTGGCACCACGAAACCCCGAGGTTTTGGTTAAAAGTTTTACGGGTCCTTACAGCATATCTAAAACTTTATTATTTTGAGCATATCTTGAGTTCTAGAGCTCCGATTGAGGTGATGTTTGTGGCGTTGTTCTCGTCTTTTCATGGGGGTCAGTATAAAACTATAATTTGTTATTTTAATATGATTACATAATTTCATTTTCGAATTAATCCATGTTTCGATTGTGTATTTGGGAGCTTTTATCAAAAACTTTTTCTGAAGAGAATAATTGAGTTTTGAACATCGATTCAGAGTCGGAATTGGATGAAATTAGTACGGTCGGACTCATAATTTAATGGGTGTTTGGATTTTATAAATTTTTCCGGGTTCCAAGGTGTGGGCGCAGGGTTGATTTTTGGGTTGACTTTTTAGTTTTCTTTAAAGATTGAAGCTTTATTATCCGGAATTATTTCCTATGAGTTTTGTTTATGATTTGAAGTTTTTTTGGCTAGATTTGAGCCGTCCAGAGGTTGTTCCACTCGAGAAGGACATATTAGAGTAACGGTCTAGCTTCTTTGTGGTAAGTATCTTGCCTAACTTTGTGGGGGGGAAACTACCCCTTAGGATTTGAGTCATTTGCGCTAACTGTGTCATGTGAAGGCCGTGTACGCGAGGTGACGAGTATGTACTCGGGCTTATTTGTGGAAATTTGACTGTTTAGTGCTCTTAGGTTCTTATGTTCATTAGATGTGAAGTTGTTTTAGCATGTTAAATCCCCCATTTACTAAATTTACCCTTACGCGTCTTATTTGGAATTAATTGATTTCATGTTTTACCCTTGTTGCCAATTAAACGCTTATGTGCCTTAATTGAAGATATTGCCTCTTTATTGCCATGCTATCTTATCTGTAATTGCTTATCCTTAATTAAAATTATTATTATCCTTTCCATAATTGCTTATCCTTAATTGAATTTATTATTATTGTTTCCATAATTGCTTATCCTTAATTGAAGTCATTATTATCTTTTCCGTAATTGCTTATCCTTAATTGAATTTATTAGTATATTTTCCGTAATTGCTCAACCTTATTTGAGGTTTTGTTATTCCTTTCATTTTTGACTTATCCTTATTTAAAAACATTGATTCATGCTATCTCTCTTACTGTCGAGTTGTAGTCATGTGGAAATCATTGTTGCACGCTATCTCTCCACTTGTTGAGCTATTTTTGTTGAAACCATTATTCTCTGTTGTCTCTTTCATTGTGAGCTCGTTCGTCCATTTCTTTGTGTTTTGAAATTCATGAGTTGATTTACTTGTCGTATTCCCAAGTTATTATTATTGTTACTGTTGTACCGAGTATTGTTGAGCCAAAGGCTATGCGTGGTTGTGGTATTGAAACTGTTTTGAGGAAATGTTGTGGCATATGTGCACATATAGTGAAGTTATTTTATTGTGTTGTTATGTTTTACCACATGTGGTATTGTTGAGAGGATTGTCGGGGTGTTCGCACATGAGTTATCAGTGCTATTGTTACTATTGATATTTGCACATGCGGCGTGACAAGGCGGGCTATATATGTGGGTTTGCGCATATGGCGAGACAAGGTCAGAATATTATTATGTGCTTGCGGCGAGATAGTGTGGGCATTTACTTTATTATTGCACACTTGGCGAGACAAGGTGGGCTATGTCGGGGAATGATTTGTGATGACTTGTGATGGCCTGGGGACATTATTATTGTTGTTATTTGTGTAGTAGTGTGCGTACCCTGTGTGAGTTAGACCGTGTACATTGTGTGGTGATCGTTTCTTATGTGTCATTCATTGTCTCTACTCTTGCTTGTTTACTTGAATTGTGGTAGAACACTTGTACAACCATACACGTAAATAAATCACCCATGTTAGTTTAAGAAGATGAATCCTGATGTTATTGACCATTTACATGTACTCCCGTGTACTTGCTTTCTGTGTGAGAGTTATCCTGCTGGCACGTGAGTTGTCCGTGCAGTCTGATGGTAGGCTATAATCCGGTATTTTAGTCGCTTATCGCACTCTAATTTACTGCACTTAAATTGAGTTTGAGCTTTAATCGCTAGTGTTTTGCACTAATTTCGTGTTTTATGCCTAGTAGGAGTGATTTCAAGCTATATAGATATTATGGAATGAAATCGAGCTATTTGGAGCTTTGAAGTCTGAGTAAAAGCCTAGGGTATTAATCCGGGATCGCATTTGGTGGTCGAGAACCACATCCGAATTTTAAAATGCAAGGAAAAAGATCCACTCTAACAAAAACACACAAACGCGGCGTGTGCGGCGGCGTGTGGGGCGATGCGGCTGCACAAATTCTACCCAAGTCAATTTTGCACACTCTCTGACCAATCCCACTATAGCCTGCCTGGCGCGTTGCCTTATGCGGCGCGCCTGTGAAATTTTTACAGAGCTGGAATCCTATTTCGAGCAGGAAAAGGTGTTTTTGTCTGGGCACGACCCTACTAAGTATCAATACATGTAAAAATGTTATTTTTAGGACTTTTGAAGCATCTTAGACCTAAGGAAGCTAAGGGGAGGTGTAGAAACAAAAGCACAAGGATTTCATCATTCAATCCTTATTAAAGACAAGAGTTAGGATCGTTTTATATTTTCCTTTGATTTAAACATTGTTGTGATGAATTGCTCCATATTTATGGAGTATTTCTCTTTAGGGTTTGATGAATTTGGGGTATTGATACTTGTTTGTGGATATTAACTCTAGTTTTTATGTATAGCATTGTTTTGGATGTTTTAATCGTTGCATCTATATTCACTTGTTCATGTAATCGAGAGAGGCATAACTGGTGATATTCTTGCATTCTATCTTGTTGTTTGAATTCATTATTTCTTCTTAGAAATTGAAAGAGGCTAATTGAATTGTTGATTAAACCTAGTTAG
>AWOL01S0002055.1:0-11054 GCA_000715115.1 Nicotiana otophora | reverse complement strand
TCCAAAAAAGGCAATACACAATTTCAACTCACTTCTATCACTTTCAAGCATCTTTGTAGATAATCAACAATATGAGTATTCGAAAGCAAGGTCTTAAGTATATATATGTGCAGTAGGAGTTTTGGATACATGGAGTATTCTTTCAAAGTTAAGCATAATGGACTTTCATTTGTAACACGACTAAGAGTCATAACATTATAATACACATATCATACTTTGAACACGTTTCCGAAGGATAACATTATATGATAAGAGCATCCGAAACACATTTTGAACACACACACACACACACACACACACATATATATATATATATATATATATATCCCTTTTGACACAAGGTTCATTTTGAATAGTCGAATTTATTAGGAACTTGATCCAAGCATACTTGAAACTTGCGAACATGTAACGACCCGACCGGTTGTTTCGAGAGTTATAGCCCCGTTTCCCCTATTTCTGCTTCTTTATGTGTTATTTAGCTTCATTGTGGTGTATCGGGTTGGTTAGTTCAGGTCCAGAGTGTTTTCAGAGTGGAATGAGACACTTAGTCTCTTATTTAGAACCTTAGGTTGGAAAAGTCAACTGGATGTTGACCTATGTCTAAACGATCTCGGAATTTAATTCGGATGGCTCCATTAGCTTTGTTAGGTTATGTTGTACCTAGGAGCGCATCTGGAATATGATTTGGAGGTCCGTAGTTGAATTAGGCTTGAATTGGCAAAAGTTGGAAATTTGGCGATTTCGGTCGGCAGTGAAAAATTTGATATCGGGGTCGGAATGGAATTTTTGAAGTTTGAGTAGGTTTGTAGTGTCATTTGTGATGTTTGTACAACATTTTACGTTATTCATACGTGGTTTGGTTGGTTTCGGCATCGGTTGTCGGATTTGGCAATTTAGAAGTTCTTAGGCTTGAATCCGAGGGTAATTTGGTGTTTTGATGTTGTTCTGAGTGATTCGAAGGGTTGACTAAGTTTGTATGTTGATATATTACTTGATGGTATTTTTGGTTGAGGTCCCGAGGGTGTCGGGGTGATTCTGGGTGGTTAACGGATTGTCGAAGTTGGTAATGAAGCTACTGCTACTGATATTTTCGCACCTGCGGAAAGGGAGACACAGGTGCAGGGCCGCTGGTGTGCATGGGGGTTCGCAGGTGCGGGCAGTGCTGCGTTAGGCAGGATACGTAGGTTTGAGAAGGATATCGCATCTATGAGCCTGCAGGTGCGAGACCTGGGGCACAGATGCAGAAGGAAGGAAGAAGGCTGGCTTCGCAGATGCGGAGTGTCACGCGCATGTGCGCAAGCACAGGTGCGACAGGTTGGCCACAGATGCAGAACTTGGGCTCATAAGTGAGTTCCACACCTTCGATCGATTTTCTGCAGGTGCGGTTGCGCAGAAGCGAGAAATGGTCCGCAGGTGCGAACAAGCCTGGGCAGAAACCATAAATAGAACCCTTCGCAAATTTGGTTCATTTCCACCATTTTCAAGTCGGTTTTTGGATCTTTTGGAGTGATGTTTGAAAGGTGATTCAAGGGCTATCAGTGAGGTAAGTTGCTTGAGCCCTAATACTCGTATATATGGTGGTTTCCCGTTGTTTAATCATGTAATTAGTGAAAATGAGGGGTTAGGGCTTGGAATTATTTTAGAGTAATTTAAGGATTTGAAGGAAAAAACGATGTCGGATATTGATGAATTTGATATGGTTAGTCTCGTGAGTGAATGAGATTTCTAGTTTGTAAATTTTGTCGTATTTCGAGACATGAGCTCGGGGGCCGGGTTTGAGCCAATTTCGGGTTTTTGGTCTAAATTGGTAGTTTTTCTTGTGGAATTCATTCCATTAGCGTATATTGATGGTATTGTAATGATTGTGAATAGATTTGGAGCATTTGGAGGCCGAGTCCAGAGGAAAGAGAATTGCAGGGTAGAGATTTGACCGGGTTGAGGTAAGTAACAATTATAAATCTAATCCTAACGGTATGAAACCCCAGATTTTGTATCATTCTGTTATTTTGAGGTGATGCACATGCTAGGTGACGGGCGTGTGGGCGTGCACGGTTGGGGATTGTGACTTGGTCCGTCCTGTAACGATTGTAAAGTTGCATATTTTGTTGAAACTATATGATACTTATATGTTTTAGAAAGAGTTTCTGTAAATTGGGCTGAATGTCATGTTTGGGCCTTGTGCCAGTGCTTTTTGGACCCTTAGGGGCCTTTCTTACGATCCTCTCACTGTTTTTGATTGAAAATCTATACTCAGTCATGGTTATACTTGTTTACTGCGTAACTCAGCTTTATTACTCTATTCTGATGCATATAAATGTTGTTTTGGGCTGAATACCATGTTTTTACTGAAATGCCCGAGTGGCTTGAGAGGTTTATGACTGAATGAGGCCGAGAGCCTAATTTGTGAGTATGTTTATGGGATCGGGCTGCACGCCGCATCATATTTGATATAGGCCAAGGGGCTAAGTGGTTTGTGCCATGATTTTGCTTGATATAGAGCTTGTGCTGAAGGAGCCCCTCCGGAGTCTGACACACCCCTAGTGAGCGCAGGTACCTACTGAGTGCCGAGTGCCGAGTGATGAGTGACTGGGAGGCATAAGTGATTGTGAGGTATGCCCGAGTGGTAAGAGTGATTGTGAGGTATGCCCGAGTGGCAAGAGTGATTGTGAGGTTTGCCCGAGGGGCTGTATATGAGTGATGCTTTGCTCGAGGGGCTATTTGTGATTTCATCAGTTTTCCTCACCTTTGCATTTTTCCTCTGTTTGAAAACTGTTGAATAATATCCTTAAATTATTTTTACTGGAACTGGGTTTAAACGAGATATTTTGATTCAAATCCTGATTTTAAAAACATGAGGTATTTTACTGAGATTTCATAATATGAACGTTATATGCTTTATTGCTTGTCACTATTGCTCAAACTTATTTCTTGTTGTTACTTACTGAGTTGTTGTACTCGCGTTACTCCCTGCACCATGTGTGCAGATCTAGGTGTAGCTGGACACGGTAGCAGTTGTTGATTATTCTTGTTGTAGATTTTCTCGGAGATAGCAAAGTAGTTGTTTGGCGATCGCAGCCCCTGATCTTCTCCCTCTTATCTTCCTCTAGTTGTATTTAGCTATTTTCCAGGCTGAGTTAGCCTTGATATTGTTAGACAGATTGTAGTAGATGCTCATGACTAGTGACACCCCGATGTCGGGCTTTTCTTCTCCGCACTGTTTTTTCTGATTTGAACTCCTTTACAAAGGTATTTAAGCTAAATAGCCTTGGAATTATCCTTGAAATGAAAAATATCAGTTTGTTTTAGAATGAGTCGGATTGCCTAGTACCATGATAGGCGCCATCACGACAGGGGTTAGTTTGGGTAGTGACACATCATGTAATCAATTCTAAGATAGTAGTTTAGCCAACATACCTGAAATTTGCCCCTTAATAGTACTACGATGGTCCACCACACTAAACAATATTATCAAACATCTAATGTGAATATCTTTCAACAACCTCCTTTAATGGAATTTCTTCACCTAATAACCATCTTCTATACCAGTGATTCACCTTACCATCGTCTCTAGGACATCCACAATGTCAACTAGCACACGTATGCCCAATAATTCAGACCCAAACCATCAATCTCATTAATTAAACCATTTTACAATCTTTAGAACACCAACACAACCCAAGTTAGGCACTTATGGCTTCAAATAACCATCCCATAAGTCCTAACATATATTCCATACATAAATAATCACCATAGAGTAGTTAGATATGGTNATCTTCTCCTTCTTATCTTCCTCTAGTTGTATTTAGCTATTTTTCAGGCTGAGTTAGCCTTGATATTGTTAGACAGAATGTAGTAGATTCTCATGACTAGTGACACCCCAATGTCGGGCTTTTCTTCTCCGCACTGTTTTTCTGATTTGAACTCCTTTACAAAGGTATTTAAGCTAAATAGCCTTGGAATTATCCTTGAAATGAAAAATATCAGTTTGTTTTAGAATGAGTCGGATTGCCTAGTACCATGATAGGCGCCATCACGACAGGGGTTAGTTTGGGTAGTGACACATCATGTAATCAATTCTAAGATAGTAGTTTAGCCAACATACCTGAAATTTGCCCCTTAATAGTACTACGATGGTCCACCACACTAAACAATATTATCAAACATCTAATGTGAATATCTTTCAACAACCTCCTTTAATGGAATTTCTTCACCTAATAACCATCTTCTATACCAGTGATTCACCTTACCATCGTCTCTAGGACATCCACAATGTCAACTAGCACACGTATGCCCAATAATTCAGACCCAAACCATCAATCTCATTAATTAAACCATTTTACAATCTCTAGAACACCAACACAACCCAAGTTAGGCACTTATGGCTTCAAATAACCATCCCATAAGTCCTAACATATATTCCATACATAAATAATCACCATAGAGTAGTTAGATATGGTAGAGATACCTCTTGTAGTGTGACTCTTAAAAATTCCAACTTCTAGTGTTCTTGACCAATTTGGGGATTTGAATGGAAATCTATGGATCTTCAAGATTAATCCTAGTTAAAATAAGTGTTTAGGAGTATTAATCAACTCAAAAGTACTACAAAAACATTACCTTAGTTCATGGGAAGGAAGTATAGGACGGGTTCCCCTTGATATGCAAGCCCTAGCTCAAAGAAATGACTTAGCCCCTCTCTCTACTGGCCTTGGGGTATTTATCGGGCTCCTAGTGTGGCCACGTACCTGGTCAAGTGACCACACATCTGGTCGCACACATAAGGCAGAAACCCCCTTATATGCGTGGTCGCGCATCTGGGCGCACATATGGCATAGGTCCGGTAAAATGGCCATAACGTTCTGTAGAAATATTCAAATGACAAACGGTTTGATGAGTTAGAAACTAGACTCTAATGGCTTTAATTTGGTTGGTATAGCACCACCTAAGTTATTATATTTTTAAAGTGGCATTCGATTGAATTCGGGTTCTGTGCTAATTGAGACATCCTTTCTACTTAATGTATCCAACTTGATCCACACAAATTCTTGCCATTCATAAAACTCTTTAGTATGACCCAACACACCTTAAACATATAGTTTCATTTCAAAATGATGTGGTTCTATCCCATAGGTTTCCTTTAATACTCGAATACGCTATCCTCAAATACCGCTGGCGCACATTAAAATCTTAAATCATTGAGAAATTGTAACGGGGCCTTACAATCACCCCGCAATTCCAATTACATTAAGATAAAATCTAAGTAACATTAGACCTAAAGTTTAAGTAAAATTAGGAATGTAACTTGCGACAACTTTTGTCCACTTTTGTTTCTTAATTCGTTTGACTTCGAAATTAACACACGACTATAACATGACTAAAATACCTCATAATACCACCTCCTTATCATATTAATCACACCAAAAGTATGGGTTATAATATTCCCAACTTGCCGTTTCGACAAAACTTATTTTGTTCGATTTGTTTAGCATCTTGGTACTTGAAGTTCATGATATTAAATATTTATAACCTCTAAAGTAACATGATTAAATTACTTTATGTACATTCAAAGATGATCTATTTTCCGAGCATACATCAACTGACTTACGACATACTTTTACACAGGAAAACATGGGGTGCAATGTCATTCCCTCCTTTGGAACATTCGTCCTCAAATGTTGACCGATGTGGTTATCAGTCACATAAACCAATAAATCTTACGAATATTTTTATACTGTCCTTTCAATCTAGGCAATTGTTCTGCGAATAAATCCAAAGGCTAGGGTATTCGCCCCTTCAGGCCTCTTTCTCACACCACGACCTCTGTTAAGAATTCTTCCAATACCGTAATTGTTGCTACCATCTGTCAAGCAGCCTGTACGACTATGTCCTTGAAACCACACCTATGGGACTTTTTTCTCCTTTTTCCACCAGCTTTTATCCAATCATTCTAAGCCACACTTTGTGAACATATCATAACTATGACAAACTATCCCTCTGGGCATTTATAGGTGTACTGAAGTTGTTTTCTTGGTACTTTGTCGAACTTACGGTTATTGCTATATTTTGTTTCATATCCTTGATTATCTTATGGCATTTATCCATCTTGGTAGGTTATATTATACCATAACACTTACTTCGGTTAATTATTACCGAGCTCTGCAACCCAACCCCAGGTTACTCTCTCCCTCCCTATCTTGTATGTATAAATCTAACTCCTTTAATGATTCCCTATTCTGTTCATGTTAAGAATGACAACCTAATCTCATCCTAATTCGCTCCAAATACTAAGTTAACATACTTTATATGCCTTACTATCATGGTCTGGTGGTACATTGTATGGCCCTAGTCCATAAATAATGAGTATTATAACTTTGACCGTATTTTATCCCAAAATGTCAAACATGTTTTCCAAAATACCAACACTTCTAGTTCAATTCCAAACAACAAACACCACCCAGACAAGGTATGCGGAGCCTCTAAGTACAACAGAAGAGTAGAATGGAAGTGCCAGTGATAAGGCCCCGGCTATACCTCAAAGCCCAAAATACAACATCAAATGACATAAAGCCTAGAACATAGTAGGGCTCACCAAAACCTGTTTAGTATAAAGTAACTGCTAACGAGGATCAAGAGCGCATATTGATGAACTACTTGCATCCATTGAAGATGCAGTGTCCCCGGAAAAAGGGACATTAGTACATATGGAAAAGTACTAGTATGTAAAGCTAAATGTCTCCTTACGAAATAGAACGCCAATGAAAGCAGGGGAAACATCATTGAAGAAACAAGTAGCAATCAATGATATCCAAATGCCAAGTTAAAACATAACAATTTTGAAAGTACGAAAATAATATATATTTTTGGTTGGGAGATCATTATCACCGATATAGCACCGTACTTTTTTCACGGAGTCTGATCACGCTCGATCGACTAGTCTATCTCCCCACGGACAATGTGGTTTGACATGTGATGCGAAAAAAGGAGTTACCAAGAAAAGTACCATCATCTGCGCGGTATGGCATCCGATTTACCCACATATGTCATGTGGTTTGACGTTCACATTCACAACTAATTTCAATCTCATCCCAAATAAGGGAAATAATCACAATCCACCACAATCCACTCCTACACCGGAACATATAGTTTCGGGCATGGGCCATATGAACCACCCTTCCTCAGTTTGCTAATGATACTTCCAAAAATATTTGTTTTGTTTTTGCACACAAGGTAACATAAATACAAATGTATTCAGCTCATCATATTTCACATCGTATAAATCTTAATTAGTATTTTCAACCAATCATAACAACAGTATTTCTTTGGCTCTTTTGGCCATTCACAAGTTTCTTTATTCATGGCATGGTGGCCGTATTTAATAGTCCACTCTTCCATTTATTTCCTCACATGTATCATCATCAATAATATCAACATATATAATATTTTTGAAATCACAACTTTAAGTTCATTAGAAATGAAGACTTTAAACACAATAGATTTCGTTTTGAGAAATAGAGTAAAATGTTTGGCAATCCAAGCGCAAGTTAAGATCATAGTGGCGCAACACACCATTTATTCTTGAAATACTTTTCCCAAAAAGTGCAATACACAATTTCAACTCACTTCTATCACTTTCAAACATCCTTATTAGGAACGTGAGCCAACTATACTTCAAACTTGCGGAAACATCATGGAATTCAATTCTAAGAAAATAGTTTAGCCAACATACCTGAAATTCACCTCTTAATGTTACTACGATGGTCCACCATACTAAACAACTTCAATCTAAAACAATACAAATCATTTGTACCAATATTATTATGATTTCTATACTTTAAGTCATTTAGACTTTTTATCAAAAATCTAACGTGAATATCTTTCAACAACCTCCTTAAATGGAATTTCTTCACCTAACAACCACCTTCCATACCAATGATTCAACTTACCATCGTCTCTAGGCCATCCACAACTTCCACTAGCACACGCATGCCCAACAATTCACACACAAACTATCAATCTCATTAATTAGACCATTTTACAATCTCTACAACACCAACACAACCCAGGTTAGGCACTTATGGCTTCAAATCACCATCCCATAAGTCCTAAAATATATTTTATACATAAATAATCACCATATAGTAGTTAGAGATGGTAGACATACCTCTTGAAGTGAGACTCTAGAAAATTCCAACTTGTAGTGTTCTTGACCAATTTGGGGATTTGAATGGAAATCGATGGATCTTCAAGATTAATCCTAGTTAATATAAGTGTTTGGGAGTAGTAATAAACTCAAAGTTACTCCAAAAACATTACCTTGGTTTATGGGAGAGAAGTATAGGACGAGTTCCCCTTGATATGCAAGCCCTAGATCAAAGAAATGACTTAGCCCTTCTCTCTACTCGGACTTGGGGGTATTTATAGGGCTCCTACGTGCGCGGCCGTGCACCTGGTCAAGTGACCGCACATCTGGTCGTGCACATAAAGCATAAACCCCCTTATATGCTCGGTTGCGCATCTGGGTGCACATATGGAATAGGTCCGGTAAAATGGCCATAACATTCTGCAGAAATATCCAAATGACAAACGGTTTGATGCGTTGGAAACTAGACTCGAAGGGCTTTAATTTGGTAGGTATATCACAACCTAAGTTATTACATGTTTGTAGTGGCATTCGTTTGAATTCGGGTCTTGTGCTAATTGAGACTTCCTTTCCACTTAATGTATCCAACTTGTTCCACACAAAGTCTTTCCCTTCAAAAAACACCTTAGTATGATCCAACACACCTAAAACATATATTTTAAATTCAACGGGGCCTTACAATCACTCGGTAATTCCAGTGACATTAAGAGAATATCTAAGTAATATTAGACCTAAATATTAAGTAAAATTATGAATGTAACTTGCGACAACTTTTGTCCACTTTTGTTTCCTAACTCGGTTGACTTTGAAATTAACACACGACTATAATATGACAAAAATACCTCATAATACCACCTCCGTGTCATACTAATAACCTTAAAAGTATGGATTATAATATTTCCAACTTGCCGTTTCGAAAAAACCTATTTTCCTCGAATTGTTTAGCATCTTGGTACTTGAAGTTCATGATATTAAATATTTCTAACCTCTAAAGTAACATGATTAACTTACTTTATATACATTCAAAGATGATCTACTTTTCGAGCATACATCAACTGACTTACGACGTACTTTTACACAGGAAAACATGGGGTGCAACATCATTCCCCCCTTTGGAACATGCTTCCTCAAATGTTGAGTGATGTGATTATCAGTCTCATAACCTATAAATCTTATGAATATTTTTATACTGTCCTTTAAATCTAGGAAACCGTTCTACGAATAAATCCAAAGGGTAGGGCATTCCCCCCTTCAGGACTCTTTCTCACACCGCGACCTGTGTTAAGAATTCTTCCAATATCGTAACTGCTGCTACCTTCTGTCAAGCATTCTGTACGACTATGTCCTTGTATGGACACCTATGCGGCTTTTTTCTCCTTTTTCCTCCAACTGTTATCCAATCTAAGCCACACTTTGTGAACATATCATAACTATGACAAACTATCCCTCTGGGCATTTATAGGTGTACTGAAGTTCTTTGCTTGATACTTTATCGAACTTACGGTTATTGCTATATTTAGCTTCATATCCTCGATTATCTTATGATATTTCTGCATCTTGGTAGGTTATAGTATACCATAACACTTACTTCGGTTAATTATTACTGAGGTCTGCTACCTAACCCCAGGTTACTCTCTCCCTACTTATCCTGTATTTATAAATCTAACTCCTTTAATGATTCCTTATTCTGTTCATGTTAAGATTTACAGCCTAATCTCATCCTAATTCATTCAAAATACTAATTTAACATACTTTATGTACCTTACTATCATGGTCATGTGGTAAATTGTATGGCCCTAGTACATAAATATGGAGTAATATAGCTTTTACCGTATTTTATCCCAAGATACCAAACGTGTGTGCCAAAATCCAAACACTTCTAGTTCAATTACAAACATCAAACACCACCCATACTATGTCTACGGAGCCTCTAAGTACAACAGAAGAGTACAATGGAAGTGACGGCGATAAAGCCCCAGCTATATGTCAAAGCATAAGACACAACGTCAAATGACATAAAGACTGGAACAGAGTAGGGCTCATCAAAACTTGCTGAGTATAGAGTAACTGTTAACGAGGATCAAGAGCGCCCATTGATGAACTACCTGCATCCATTAAAGATGCAAATCCCCTGGCAAAAGGGACGTTAGTACATATGGAATAGTACTAGTATGTAAAGCTAAATGTCCTCTTACAAAATAGAACACCAATGAAAGTAGGGGAAACATCATGGAAGTAACAAGTAACAATCAATGATATCCGAATGCCAAGTTAAAACATCACAATTTTCAAAATACGAAAATAATATATATTTATGGTTGGGAGATCATTAGCACCGTGTTTTTATCACGGAGTCTGATCACACTCGATCGACTAGTCCATCTCCCCACGGACAATGTGGTTTGATATGTGATGCAAAAAAAGGTGTTACCAAGAGAAGTACCACCATGTGCGCAGTATGGCATCCGATCTCCACCCGATCGGCTAGGCCGACTTCCCACATCTGTCGTGTGGGTTGACTTTCCAATTCACAACTAATTTCAATCTCATCCCAAATAAGGGGAATAAACACAATCCACCACAATCCACCCCTACACCGACACATGTAGTTTTGGGCGTGGGCCATATGAACCACCCTTCCTCAGTTTGCTAATGATACTTCCAAAAATATTTGTTTTTGGTTTTGCACACAAGGTAACATAAATAAAAATGTATTCACCTCATCATCTTTCACATCGTATAAATCTTAATTAGTATTTTCAACCACTCATAACAACAGTATTTTCTTGGCACTTTTGGCAATTCACAAGTTGCTTTATTCATGGCACGGTGGCCAGATTTCATATTCCACTCTTCCATTTCTTTCCTCTCATGTATCGTCATCAATAATATCAACATATATAATATTTTTGAA
>AWOL01S0002047.1:0-51291 GCA_000715115.1 Nicotiana otophora | reverse complement strand
CCACACACACACACAAAATTTTGATTCGGGGCAAATTGTAGCAAGAACTCTAAATTGGAAGGGGGAGGTGCATAGTGAAAAATTATGTGCATTCAATGTTTATACTAAATTATATACTATCTTTATCTCAATTTATGTGATACTTTTTGCTTTTTGAGATTTAAACATTTTAATTTTGACCGTATATTTTAAATATATAATTTTTAATTTATCATAATAAATATACATATTAAAAAACTACGTATAAAGTACTATAAGACATACTCCCTCTGTTACAATTAATGTAAACCTGTTTGACTAGGCACGGAGTTTAAGAAAAAATGAAGATTTTTGAAATTTGTGGTCCCACACAAGTTAAAAAGGGACTAGAGTATTTATGTGGTTATAAAAGCTTCTCATTAGGGTGGAATTGTAAGCTTAAGCTAAATTGTTTCCAAATTTAAAAAGAGGTTATTTTTTTTAGAACGGACCAAAAAAGAAATAGGTTCACATAAACTGACACTATAAAAAAATTGTAATTAGCTACGAACATCATCGCTAATCTGTCGCTAAAACGCTCGTAGCTAGCAGAATTTCTTGATAATCCGTTGTTAATTTATCGCTAAATGAGATTAGAGAGATTTTTTTATTTAGCTTCAAAATTTGTCCGTTACTAAAGCCTAATTTTTTAATAGTATAGAACATAAAAAGTAATAATTAATAATTTAAAATATTAAAAAAATATATAAAAAATTACGATCAAAGAACAACTAGGTGACTATCAAAATTGAGATAGAAGAGTATCAACCTATGATTGATACTAACTAAATAAATAAAGTGAAAAATATACTATTAATGAATGATGATTAAGTGAAAACATTTGTGCGCGAACACATCACACGTATCTTTGAGTGCTAAGCTTTAACACATAACTATGCAATGATGTGCCAAAAGCTGCGGCTGTAAAGAGAAACGCATATTTAGGAATCCAATCATGCGGCACGTCTTTCTATATTGGTCTTTAAATCTATCGTACCATATCATATTATCAATTATATTGGTCTTTCTATATTGGTCTTTAAATCTCTCTTTCATAACGACTCAGATATAGATAAAGCCTTAAATTTCACAATTAAATTCAAGTCTAACCCAGAGGGATTCACATATCATATTCCCCACGAAAAAACTGAACAAATAAAAATTAAACAAAACAATACTATAATAGTATTACTACTAGAAGTTAATAGAAAGTTAGATAATATTATTAAAGATAAAGAAGTAAAACCAGAAATAAAAAACTCAAAAGTAGAAGACTTAATAGAATAATTTAAAAGGATAGAAATAACACCTCAAAAAGAAAAATTAGTAATGAAACCTCAAAAATAGACCTTTTTTCAAGTAGGACCAGAACAACCCAAAAAAGACCAAGAGTAAGTTTCTCATATAACAGAATAGGTAATAACATATTATCACGAATAATAACCAGAAGAAGGCAAAAAGAAAATCAACAGTTGGATGAAATAATAGATATAGATAAAAATATACAAATTTTCCAGCAAAATCAACTAAGATTTCTCAATCCAAGAACTTTATATAACGTAGGATATTTTTCGAATAACTCACAATTATATAGACATTATAGAGAAGAACAATTATCAACTATAGGAGACAGTGCTGCAACTATAAATTTAATTAATCCTGAATCAATAAGACAAATGAGAAATTATAAAAAGAATTTAATGCATATGGAATTAATAGTAATAGGATTAAAATGACTAACTAGAAAGAATTTAGGAACTAAAGTATTAGTAGTAGTATATGATGATAGATGGTCGGATTTGAAAAAATCTACAATAGGTTTAACAGAAGTAGACATGACAAATAATGGCAGAATATTTTACATAAGTCCAGAATAAATATGGCAAAATTTGGAAAAAATATTAATATAGGAATACAAACTAAAGGATATGAAGAAATGAACAGTGGGAATAATTTTATTAATATGTGTAAGTTTCATAGGAAAAGTGGCTACTAACAGCAATACAGGATTTAAAATGAAAGTAGATGATGTAGTATAAGTAATGAGAAATAAAAGAATAAAATTAATAAAGCCTATAAAAATAAACCCAGAAGAATATGCATGACTCGAATGGAAATTAAAAGAATTTGCAAAACCAAAAATACTAAAACCAGAATCTCACCTAATGTATACAAATGCTAGAGGAGAAACAACAATCACATTTACAGATTATAATTATACTAACCATAAAGAATTAGACGATGAAACGGAAAGTACATTAGAAAATAATGAATTTATAAATGTAGAAATAATACAAAATGATGTTGAAGTAGACTTAGCCTTAGAAAAAGCAAGGGAACTCACAAAGAAAAATAAAAATAAGACTTTCCAATGCAAATGATGTAAATTAGGAAAATTAACCTTAAAAGAAACAAAAGAACATTTTAAGAAATGCAAATTTAGAACAGATAATTATGGATATAGGGCAGAAAATATCTCACAAAAGAAATTAGAAAGCTTTGATAAAATTCTAGAAGAATTACAAGATAGTTTTGATAATGAAGAAACAGAGTCCTTAATAAGCCAAAAAGAATTAATGGAATCATCAAGTTCTAGTCCCAGTCCATTCCAGAGGACAACTCAACAACATACAATAGAGAATAGCACCGAAAATGTAACTAGAAGAAGAGTATATAGAACAGGACAGGAAATACAAAGAGAAAATATAAAACCAGCAGGAAAAAGCATGCCTGGAGAAGAACCTATCCAATTACAAGAAGGAAGTAGTAAAGGTAAAATATTAAATATAGCAGCTCATGATGCACAAATGTTGAACTCAGTAATAAATATTTGGAAAAGTATTGTAGTAGCAGACTATATAAAAACCTATCATGAAACAGATGTAGAGACAATGTATAAATATATGAAAACTTTCTTAGGAGAATCAGCAAAAGGATTATGGGAAGCCTACAAGTCTGATTTCCCACAAGCATTTCAAGCTTTATTAGCAATGAGACCAAATCCCTATAATTTTACAAACAAAATACATAGTTTAATAACCGAAAAAGATCCAAAGAGTGGATTAGTTATACTACTAAAAAAATGCATTAATAAGATTAGAAAAATTAAGTATAAGTAATTGGCACCATATAAAGAAATTTTTAACTAAATATTTCTATTATTGTACTATTAGTGGAAATGCATTTGACCAAGACCTAGATAAATTAATTATTCAATAAATTACCAAGAGTTTTAGGAAGAGAAATAGAAGAAAGATGGTACAAAAGAGATGGAGTAATACAAAATCCGAATGCAAAATGGTCAATAGGACATAATATACAGCATATTGTCACGGCCCGGAATTTTCAATGTCGGGACCGTGATGGCGCCTAACATTTCACTTGTTAGGCAAGCCAACGTTAGAGAATCATTAAGTCAATTTTTTCATATTTCAGTAATTAATAACAAATAAGCTATAACGAGTTAAAAATGAGAACGAAAATTTATAACAGCCTCAATATATACATACTACCCGGATCTGGAGTCACAATTCACGAACTTCTAAGATTTTTCTACAAGTAAAGATCTGAAAGAGATACAACTGTTTTAGAAATGAAAGAAATAGTAAAGTCTAATGTATAGAAGGGGACACCACGGTCTGAGAACATCGACAGATCTACCTTGGGTCTCATATCAGACGAATCTTGCACCCAACCTCACGATCAGCTTGGACCAGCACCAAAATCTGCACAGGAAGTGCATAGTGCAGTATCAGTACAACCGACCCCATGTACTGGTAAGTGCCGAGCCTAACCTCGACGAAGTAGTGATGAGTCTAAGGTGGGTTACTCACACTACAACCTGTACGCAGTATATATAATAAAAGCAGGATAGAAAATGCATAATAGAAGAAAACAGTAAATTGCAAGAAATACGCCAACTCCCGAAGATATATCAACAGTGTTCGGAAATTATCAATCCTTAAGTGCAAAAGAGAATACCATAAGGCTAACACAGTTCAGAGAAAACATAAACACATAGGTTCTTGCGATGCACAACCCGATCCCACCGTATATATCACATTCCTCCCTTATTTCCTCATAATAGTATAAACAACATAATATAAATAAAAGTATTGCAGCGTGCAACCCGATCCCACCATCTCACAATAATCACAATCACAGTTCACCCTTATTTCACCAATCATTCCACCCTTATTACACCTGTTGCAGCGTACAACCCGATCCCACCGTACAATATCAATTCACCCTTATTCCTCCTCAATATATCACCTTTATTCTACCTGTTGCGGTGCGCAACCCGATCCCACCATATCAATATCAATTACTCAGTAAGTACAGAAATTTCACAATTCAAATCACATAACCTTGCACAAAGCTTAACTTCAAACCGAAACAATTAGGAAGCTTGTACACTATGAAAATTCACACAAGTAATACTACTCAGCGAGACCAAATCGAGAATATACCATAAAAGTACTAATAAACCAGCTTAGGAAAATAATAGGAGATAATGAAGCTATGGAACAACTACTACTATTAACAGAGGGAAACGATGTCTAACAAGTAACAATTAGGGGCTGGGACCCACCACCCTGAACTACATCCCTGGGACGGCCTCTAGCTAGATGGCCTTCACCTCTAACGGCCTGACCTCCACCTCTAACAGTCTGACCTCTACATCTGGCTGCCTAACCCCTGCCTCTGGCTGTCTGAGCAGGTGGTGCAGCAACTGGTGCTGGAACCATGGCACGGGAACCCTGATGCTGTGGCGGGACGCCCAATAATCTCGGACAGGTCCTCCTGATATGCCAATAGCCACCACACTCGAAACATCTATCCTGATACTGTGGCGGTGGACACTGATACTGACCCGGACGGGCCGAATGACCATGGAAGTAACTCTGAATAGGAGGTGCACTGATATGAGCTAATGGTGAACTAAAGGTTGGCTGCCCAGAATGAGGCACATAAGGACCACGACTCCTTGAAGCACTGTGGGATGCCTGAAGCACTGAATGAAATGGCCTGGGAAGATGGCTCCTACCAAAAGTACCCCTACCTATAGGTGAGGCACCGCTGAACTCACCGGAATAACGCGGCCTCTTGTCAGACCCCTGACCTCCCTGTGCAAGAACCATCTCGACTCGCATGGCGACATAGGCAGCCACCTGAAAAGAAATCCCACTCCTAGTCTCCTTAGCCATCTGCAATCTGATAGGCTGAGCAAGTCCGCCAATAAACCTCCTCACTCTCTCTCTCTCTCGGTAGGAAGCAGAAGAAGATCATGATGGGCCAAATCCACAAAATGGGTCTCGTACTGAGTAACAGTCATACTGACCTGCTGAAGACACTCGAACTGACGGTGATGCTCCTCTCTCAATGTGATAGGGAGAAACTTCTCAAGAAAGAGCTGAGAGAACTGGTCCCAAGTAAGAGCAGAAGACCCAGTTGGTCCGGTCAACAAATAATCTCTCCACCATTTCTTGGAGGAACCAGTCATCTGAAATGCAGCAAAGTCGACCCCATTGGTCTCCAATGTGCCCATGTTCCGTAACACCTCATGATAGTTGTCAAGATAATCATGTGGGTCCTCAGAAGACTCACCATTGAAGTGAACTGGAAAGAGCATGGTAAACCTGTCCAACCTCCATAAAGCCTCAGAAGACATAGCTGACCCATCACCAGCCTTTGCCGCAACAACCGGCTAAACTACTCCGACTGGATGAGCTGCTGGAGTCTGGTACTGGGGAGCCATATGCTCTATAGTGTGAGTAGTAGGAGTCTGGGCTCCTTCTCTAGCCTGGGAGACGGTTGGTGCCATGGAAAATGCGCCAGTCTGGGCCTCACTGTCCATAAGGCCCACCAAACGTACTAAAGCATCCTGAAGCACTAGGGTGGTACTGAACCCCCCGAGACCTGAGCTGGTCCGACAGGCACAACCTGGGCTGGAACCTCCTCATCAAAGTCTACCCGAGGCTCCACTGCTGGTGCTGCTGCTCGAGCTCTGGGCTGAGCTCTGCCCCTGCCTAGGCCTCTGGCACGACCTCGTCCTCGACCTTTGCCCCTTGTAGGAGCTGCCACGGGGGATCTGGCTGCTGCTCAGCTGAAGATGTGATAAACGTTCTCGCCATCTCTGAGAGAATAAGAGTAAAAGAGTTCAATTAACATTATGAGAACAAAATCTCATGAGAGAGAAGAATAGAAGTAAAATTTGTTCTTAAACTCCATAGCCTCTGGGAGATAAGTACAGAAGTCTCCGTACCGATCCCCTAGACTCTACTAAGATCGCTCGTGAATTGTGAGACATAGGCAACCTAGTGCTCTGATACCAATATGTCACGGCCCAGAATTCTCACCGTCAGGACCGTGATGGTGCCTAATATTTCACTTTCTAGGCAAGCCAATGTTAGAGAATCATTAAGCCAATTCTTTCACATTTCAGTAATTAACAACAAATAAGCTATAACGAGTTAAACATGGGAGCAGAAATTTATAACAACCTCAATATATACATACTATTACCCGGATCTGGAGTCACAATTCACGAACTTCTAAGATTTTTCTACAAGTAAAGATCTGAAAGAGATACAACTGTTTTCGAAATGAAAGAAACAGTAAAGTGTAATGTATAGAAGGGGACGCCAGGGTCTGCGGACGTCGGCAGATCTACCTTGGGTCTCATACCAGACGAATCCTACACCCAACCTCACGATTAGCTTGGACCAGCACCAAAATCTGCACAGGAAGTGCATAGTGCAGTATCAGTACAACCGACCCCATGTACTAGTAAGTGCCGAGCCTAACCTCGACGAAGTAGTGATGAGGCTAAGGCGGGTCACTCACACTACAACCTGTATGCAGTATATATAATAAAAGCAGGATAGGAAATGCAGAATAGAGGAAAACAGTAAATTGCAAGAAATACGCCAACTCCCGAAGATATATCAACAGTGTTCGGAAATTATCAATCCTTAAGTGCAAAAGAGAATACCATAAGGCTAACACAGTTTAGGGAAAACATAAACACATAGGTTGTTGCGACGCGCAACCCGATCCCACCGTACATATCACATTCCTCCCTTATTTTCTCATAATAGTATAAACAACATAATATAAATAAAAGTATTGCGGCGTGCAACCCGATCCCACCATATCACAATAATCACAATCACAGTTCACCCTTATTTCACCAATTATTCCACCCTTATTACACCTGTTGCGGCGTGCAACCCGATCCCACCATATCACAATAATCACAATCACAGTTCACCCTTATTTCACCAATTATTCCACCCTTATTACACCTGTTGCGGCGTGCAACCCGATCCCACCATATCACAATAATCACAATCACAGTTCACCCTTATTTCACCAATTATTCCACCCTTATTACACCTGTTGCGGCGTGCAACCCGATCCCACCGTACAATATTAATTCACCCTTATACCTCCTCAATATATCACCCTTATTCCACCTGTTGCGGCGCGCAACCCGATCCCACCATATCAATATCAATTACTCAGTAAGTACAAAAATTTCACAATTCAAATCACATAACCCTTCACAAAGATTAACTTCAAACCGAAACAATTAGGAAGCTTGTATACTATGAAAATTCACACAAGTAATACTACTCAGTGAGACCAAATCCAGAATATACCATAAAAGTACCGATAAACCAGCTTAAGCAAATACTAGAAGATAACGAAGCTATGGAACAACTACTACTATTAACAGAGGGAAACAATGTCTAACAAGTAACAATTTAGGCATAAAAATACAAGTAAAACATGTAACAGTTAGGCATGTAATGAGACCGTATGAGAGGAACGGGAAAGAAACAGGCAAAACAGATAAATTGGAGACCCACCAGTACTCGTCACCTCACATATACTCACATGAATTTCATATAGCAAATAAGTCAAGGATTCCTAATCCCTTAAGTCAAGGTTAGACACAACACTTACCTCACTCCACAGGCCACTCAATGCTCAATTGCAGCTTTTTCTTTTTAATCCATCTTCAAACCACTCGTATCTAGCCATAATTAACTCAATAACATCAAATATTGCTAAAGAAATTAATTACAATACATAAATTTTGATTTTCCAAACTTTTCTCCAAAAAGTCAAAAATTGACCCCGGGCCCGCTTGGTCAAAATACGAGGTTCGGACCAAAACCCATTCACCTATTCACACCCGAGCCCGATTACTCAATTAGTTTTGAAATCCGACCTCAATTTGAGGTCTAAATCCCAATTTTCCAAAAACATCCCTAATTCTACCCAAACCCCCAATTTCTACCATGAAAATCCTAGATTTTAGGTTGCAAATTCTTGAAATGTGATGGGTAATTGAAAGAAAGTGGGTTAGGATCACTTACCAATATTTTGGTGAAGAAATGGTCTTGGAAAAATTGCCTCTAAGGTTTTAGGTTTTGACAATTTGAGAAATGAACCAAAACTCCCATCTAAGTCCTATTTCATCAGTTGCAGATATCACAAATGCGACCTGGGCTACGCAAATGTGAAGCCCGCAAATACGAAGGAACCATCACAAATACGAAGAAAGGTTCGCAAGTGCGAACTCTGGATGACCGCAAATGCGAAACAATTGTCGCAAATGCGAAGACTACCTTCCCCGGACCAACTTCGCAAATGCGAAGGTTATTTCGCAATTGCGAAACCTGCGTGGCCCAACTTCTCTTCGCATTTGCGATGAAAAGCTCGCAAATGCGGAACTCTCAGATGTCGCAATTGCGATGCCTGATTTCGCAAATGCGAGATCAGAGGCCTGCAACAAGATCAGTTACACCATTAAATTTTACCAAGTCCAAATTCGCCCTGAAGCCTATTCGAAACTCACCCGAGCCCTCGGGGCTCTAAACCAAAAGTGTACACTAGTCTAAAAATATCATACGAACTTGCCCGCATGATCAAATCCGCCAAAATAATACCTAGAACTACGAATTGAACACCAAATCAAGTGAGATATTTCAAGAAATCTTTAAAATTTCTATTTTCAAAACCGGACGTCCGAATCACGTCAAAGCAACTCCGTTTCTCATCAAATTTTACAGATAAGTCATAAATATGTATTTGACCTAAATCGGGTTCCGTAACTAAAATACGGACCCGTTATCCAAAAAGTCAAACTTTGGTCAAACACTTCAATTTCATTAAGCTTTCAACTTTCAAATTCTGACATAGTCCGATATCTCGGGCTAGGGACTTCCGATTTCGATTCGAGGCATATGTCCAAGTCCTAAATTACGATACAGACCCACCGGGATCGCCAGAGTACGAATCCATGCCTGTTTACTATAAATGTTGACTGCAGTCAACTCAAATGAGGTTTTCAGGCAAAATTTCTTATTTTTATCAATTTTTAGCATGAAAGCTTTCCGAGAAGACGCCCGGACTACGCACGTAAATCGAAAAAGGTTAAATCATGACTTTTAAGGGTTTAGATCAAAAGATTAGGTTTAAATCATAAGATGACCTATCGGATCATCACACATATAATGAAAATACTACAAGAAAAATGTACACAAATACAAATACAAAAACAACTAAAACAAAATAAGATGAGTTTCTGCAAGAGTGTAATATATACAACTCAAAGTTATGACAAAGACAAATATAAAAAGAAAAGATATAGGAAATATAAGCCTCAATATAATAAAGGATATAGTAGAAAAATTACTATCTTAGAAAATCATTAGCTGGGAAACCTTATCTAGATAAAAATAGACATGTTAGAAAATATAGAACATAAAGAAATTATAAGAATAAATTAAAATATTTTACTTGTGGAAGCATAGAACATGTAGCAAATACTTGTCCAAAAAGGATTAATAACAAGACAAAAAATTCACAGTTAATAAAAGATTTTCAAGAAGCAATAACAAATGTAGACAAATATATTTCACATAACGAACATATATATTCTGTAGTAAGTATTGATATAGAAGAACGTAATCAAATAGACTCATCAAATTCGGAGGAAGAATAATTAATAAATGAAATTGGAACAGAAAAGTTAGATTTAGAAGAGATACATGCAAGTACTTTGGTAAATATATCTGAAGGATGTAATCATGAGTTTGAGAGAAATAAAGGATTAGATAGTAATCAATGTTTTATATGTAAATGGTACCCCAGTAAAAATAACAGAGCTAAATGTAGACTATATTATTTAGAAGGATGCATCATATGCAAAGAAAAAGAATATAAGATAAAATTAGAAAAACAAAAATAAAGAAATAAATAATTATACACTAGATTCTGATTCTACACTTAATCTAAGAATAATGACATTAGAAATGAGAATAAATGAATTTGAAAAAAGAATACAAAAATTAGAAAAAGGAAAATAAAAATTAGAAGAAATTGAGGAAATAGAAAATGATCAAGAATTAATGAGTGTAGAAGATCATGGTGTATTAATATGTAATGAAGACAAAAATTAAGTACAGTAAAAATACTTACAAGAATTAAAATAGAAGATTATGAAATAGAAACAATGGCTATAGTAGACTCTGGATGTACGAGATGTATAATAAATAAAAGAATAGTCCCACAAGAATTAATCAAAACATTAGATAAACCAGCTGCAGCAATGCAAATGGATGGAACACATAATATATATAGACATTATATAGATAAATCACAAATCAGTTCTGAAAATACATGTCTAGATTTTTATAAGCCCAGTTATAAGATAGATAAAATATGGGTAAGAGATTTGAATCTAAATGCAGACTTTGTATTAGGATTAAGTTTCATACTACATAACAATGGTAGTTGTTTACTTACAACTTGTTTGGATGGTCATTACCTATTGTATTGTATCGTATTGTTACTTTAAATACGATGTTTATTTTGGCCGTTACTTAAATTTTATTGTATCGTATCGTTAAATTCGTCGTTGCGTAACGACGAAATATGTCACTTTATGTAACGACCGGTTTGGTGTGGTTACGTCGTTATCCTGTCTTTTTCTCTCATCTCACCCTTCATTATTATTAAATAATTTTATTTTATCATTTACCCTACCTTTTATATAATAAATTTATTCCGTATCATAGTTTTTCTTTATAATATTATAAATTTATTCTTCGTATTGCTGGTGCATGACATCATGAAACAACGGCAAACGATACAATCTATCCAAACATTGTATTCATCAAACGATACAGTATAATACGATACAATACAATACGATACATTATAAAACGATGTGTAACAACCATCCAAACAAGCTTTTAGTAGAGATGGTGTAATATTTTTCAAAAATATTACTCATACCCCAGTACAAGCAATAAATACAAGAAACTAAGATAAGAACACGACTAAAATCAGTTCAGAAAAGTTTACAAGAAAAACAAAAAGAATGTTGTAAAGAATGTAAAGACAAAAATACATGTTGCAAAATAAAAGAATAGTCTAAAGATCTATTGTTAGAAGATAACCAAGATATACTAGAAAAAGATTATACTCTAATAGATGTTGAAACTGATTTATATAACTGTAGAACATGAATAGACAAAAAATAGGAACAATAAAAAATCAAAAGGATTTGGATAATATAATAAAAATATTAGATGAAATGGAAATAATAAGAGAAAAACCTTTAAAACATTGGGAAAATAATAAAATTATGTGTAAATTAGATATAAAAAACCCAAAATATATAATTAAGACCGCCTCAATAGAAGCCACAAACCAAGATTTGGAAGATTTTAAAATACAAATAAAAGAACTTATAAATTTAGGTGTAATTAGAAGATCTACATCGAAATATAGGTCAACTGCTTTTATGGTAAGAAATCATAGTGAAATAGTAAGAGGAAAAACAAGAATGGCAATAAATTATAAAAGACTTAATGATAATACTAAAACAGATGGATACAAATTACCAGATAAAACAGAATTAATAAATAGAATACAAGAAAAGAAGATATTTAGCAAATTCGATTGTAAATCAGGATATTGGCAAGTAAAAATGCATGAAGAGAGTATAGAATGGACATCATTCACTTGCCCTGAAAGACATTTTGAATGGCTAGTAATGTCATTTGGATAAACACAGCTCCACCTATTTTCTAAAGAAAAATGGATAGTATATTTGGAGGATATAAAAGATTTGTTTTAGTATATGTAGATGATATACTAGTATTTGGCAAAGACATAAAAGAACATTTAGGACATTTACAAACAGTTTTTAGATTATTTGTAGATAATGGAATAATAATTAGTAAAAAGAAGATGGAATTATGTAAAAATTACATAAATTGCCTAGGAGTAGTCATAGAAGATGGAAAGATTAAATTACAACCCCATATAGCTAAAAACGCCTTAGAAATGCCAGGCAAATTAGAAAATATTAGAGAATTACAAAAGTTTTTAGGAATAGTAAATTATGCAAGAAGTTTCATAAAAGATTTAGGAAAAATAGCAGGCCCTTTAAATGCTAAGACAGGTTCTACAGGACAAAAATATTTTAATTCAGAAGATATAAAGTTAGTACAAAAACTTAAAGAAAAAATAAAAATGATTCCTCACTTAAATATGCCATTAGAAACAGACTATCTAATTATAGAAACAAATGGATGTTTTTGAAGGATGGAGAGCAGTATTAAAAGCAAAATACAATAAATATACGGATAAAAATGAAGAAAACATATGTGCTTATCAAAGTGGTATATATAAAGAAAAAGGAAATATGAGTAGTATAGATGCAGAAATTTTGGCTGTAATATATGGACTAAATAGTTTCAGACTCTCTATACTAAATAAACATGAAGTATTATTAGAACTGACTGTGAAGCCATAGTTAAATTTCACCAAAAGATAAATGCGAAGAATAGTAGTAGACGAACATGGTTAAACTTTATTGACACCATATCAATTTATAATTTAGTTTTTGAGTATTTTAAAGGAAAAGATAATAATTTAGCGGATCAGTTAAGTAGGTTAAAAATCACTGTTAATTAATATACATATTTTACATTTACAGCATGAGACCAACAATTTTCAAGACTGAAGATAAGGGAAAAGGCATTAAAGCCTTACCCTCACACAAGTATTCCCGGACAATGTTAGATAATCTTTTATTTAAGCCACAAACAGTAGTAGAACAGACTAGTATGGATAGAATACATTTTGAAAAACATGATTTAATATTTTTTCCACCATCAAATGTGATGACCCGATAGGTCTTCTTATGTTTTAGAATCTGATTCTGCGCTTTGAAACCTTAAAAATCTCATTTTTACCCTACTCGATTTGCGTGCCCAGTTCGGGCGTCTTCCCGAAAAGCTTTATGTTAAAAACTGAAAAAAATAAGAAATTTTACCTAAAAACTTTATTTGAGTTGACGTCGGCCAATATCTTTAGTAAATGGACCCAGATTCATATTTTGACGGTTCCGGTGGGTCCGTATCGTGATTTGGGACTTGAGCGTATGCCCGAAATCAAATTCGAAAGTTCCAACCCGAGATATCGGACTTTTGTTGAAATTTGAAAGCTAAAGGCTTAATGAATTTGAAATGTTTGACCCATAGTTGACTTTTTAGATATCAGGTCCGTATTTTGGTTCATGAACCCGGTATAGGTCCAATACCATATTTATGACTTGTCTGTGAAATTTGGTGAGAACCTAAGTTGGTTTGACGTGATTCGAACGTCCGGTTGTGAAAATAGAAATTTCAAAGTTTTTTAGAAAATTACATTTGATTTGGTGTTTAATTTATAGTTCTAGGTGTTATTTTGGCGATTTGATCGCGCAAAAAAGTTCGTATGATGCTTTTAGACTTGTGTGTATAGTTGGTTTAGAGCCCCGAGGGCCCGGGTGAGTTTCGGATAGGCTACCGAGTGAATTGGACTTAGAACAGTTCCTGGTATCTGCAATTTCTGGGAACTGGCCTATGATCTCGCGCGAGATCAGAGTTTGCAATTCCGAAAATTTCAATCTTCTGTAAGGCTCATATTTGCGAGCCATTTATTCGCATTTGCGAAGTGTGCCTGGGTCAGCCTAGGTTCGCATTTGCGATCATGGGGCCACATTTGCGAACAAATCTTCGCATTTGCGATGGGAGCTGGGGAGGGAGATTTTTCGCATTTGCGAAATTTTCATCGCAAATGCGATGATTGCAGAGATGTGGGAGTCTTCGCAAATGCGATAGATTTATCGCATTTGCAGGCTTCGCATTTGCGAAGCGCAGGTCGCAAATGCGACATCTGTAGCTGAACATTATATGACTTAGACGGGATTTTTGGTTCATTCTTCAAAATTTCAAAACCTAAAACCTTAGAGGCGATTTTTCCAAGACTCTTTCTTCCCAAATCGTTGGTAAGTGATTCTAACCTATTTCCTTTAAATCTTTTACTACATTTTACAACTTTTCAACCTAAAATCTAGAGTTTTCATGGTGGAATTGAGGATTTTTGGGTAAAAATTAGGAATTTGGTAAATTGGGGATTTAGATCTCAAATTGAGGTCGGAGTCTAAAACAAATTACATAATTGGACTCGGAGGTGAATGGGTAATCGGGTTTTGGTCTGAACTTCGGGATTGGACCAAGCGGGCCCGGGAGTTGACTTTGTTCAATAATGACCTAAATTGAATACTTTGCAAATCGTGGGTAGTTCCTAAGGCTTAATTTGAATCATTTGGTTGGTAATTTGCTATATTCTATTGGTTCGGAGGCTCGTTTGAAAGGAAAAGTTGTGATTGAGCTTTGAGTGGACCTTTGGAGCGAGGTAAGTGTCGTGGTTAACCTTGACTCGAGGGATTAGGACTTGTTTGCCTATTTGCTACATGTTTAGATATTGGGTACAACGTATATGTGAGTTGACGAGTACTTATGCATTGTTGTAGGGTTAAAGCATGCGGGTGGGACTTGTTCCTTGTAGTTTATTGCTTACTTTGATCTTGTTATCCATGCTTAGACTAGTTACTTATTAAATTGATTGTTGTTATCATGTTTACGGGTTTTGTGATAATTGAGTATTGATTCTGAAGTTGAGGTTGATATTGTGGAATCAAATATTGAAGTAAGGCTTGTACTTGTTATTCTATCTCCGTGTTGTTATTTGTTCATTACATTATGGTAAGGGAGAGTGTTAATGCACGAAAGGTGATGTCGTGCCATATTCTGAGTGTTAGTGCACGAAGGGTGATGCCGTGCCATGTTATGAGAGTTAATGCACGAAGGGTGATTCCGTGCAGTTTCTATTGATTTTATGGCGAATTGAGAGTAAAAGCACGAAGGGTGATGCCGTGCCATGTTATGAGAGTTAATGCACGAAGGGTGATTCCGTGCAGTTTCTATTGATTTTATGGCGAATTGAGAGTAAAAGCACGAAGGGTGATGCCGTGCCATGTTATGAGAGTTAATGCACGAAGGGTGATTCCGTGCAGTTTCTATTGATTTTATGGCGAATTGAGAGTAAAAGCACGAAGGGTGATGCCATGCATTTTTCCTTTATTGTGTTTCCTTGTTCTTATTGATTCATAGTATATTAGCTGTTCAAATTACCATTCTACGGTAGTTCTCTATCTCGTATTCCCCTCAGCATGTTTCCCCTTCCAATAGTACATGTTTAGCCGTTATTTGTACATATACTGTTAAATTACACAGGTTTGTTATGTAGGTGTCTTGTCATAGCCTCGTCACTACTTCATCAAGGTTAGGCTCGAAACTTACAGTACATGGGGTCGGTTGTACTGATAATGCACTCTGCACTTCTTGTGCAGATTTTGGTATCGGCCCTAGCTGATCGTGAGGCTTAGCAGCTTGGATTTGCTGTCAGGAGACCCAAAGTAGATCTGTTGGCGTCCGCCGACCCTAGAGTCTCTTTCTAGTTTTATCATTTACTGTTTCCTTACTTCAAAACAATGTATTTTCCCCTTTCAGACTCTATTTGTAGTAAATCATAGTAGCTCGTGAGTTGTGACTCCAGATCCGAGTGGTAGCAATTAATGAAGTTTTTATATCATTCCGCACTCGCTGTATTTCATTTTAACTTATTTGTTGTTATTTACTGAATTGAATAAGGATTGGCTTAATAATTCTCTAACATCGGTTTGTCTAGCAAGTGGAATGTTGGGCGTCATAACGGTCCCGATGGTGGAAATTACGGGTCGTAACATCAAATATATCGTTTAGAGTTTTACCAGAATGTGTTATAGATAGACCACAAAGATGTCTGATTGATAATTTGTGGATAGCGTGTAATAAAAAAGACACTAAATATTTTATAGCAACTCTTAACGCTTTAGGATAATATTTTACAGACAAAAACCAAGATAAAAGATTTAAATATTATGTAGTTATACACGGCAAAACAAATGGTATTTTTCATACTTGGATAGAAGTTTTAGACTCCATTAAAGATTTGGAAAAACCTCTCTTTAAAGGTTTTAATGATTTCACTGAAGCATTAGATTACACAAGGGGAATATTAGGACCAAATTACTACATTTCTCCAGCACTAAGACAAAACCGAGAAAAAACCCTCCAATATAATATCCAAAAAGACACAGACAAGATAATTTTCTGCGGTCATTGTTCATCGATGACAGAAGCTTTCAAAAGACTTAACCAAAAGAATGAGTTCTTGGAACAAGAGAAGGCAAGATTAATGGAGCAGGTATAGATATTAGAACAGATACTCCAGGCAGTAAAATTTGAATTAGTACAATCACAGACTCAGGTCATCTCCCAGCCAAAGTATAGTTCACAATAATTGAGTTCTCTATCTCAATATTAAAATAAAATAGACGAGAAGGGTGTGCATTTCCCACCGAATGTAATAGAATCCACTGTATCGGATAAAGATACAGCTAGTCCGGTTCAAAGGGTAGCCGGTAAAGACTCATGAAATCCGTTTATGGCTGTCACTTTGCCAAAAAGTGAAGATGAAAGCTGTCTCGATCAAAAAACCTAACATGTCGTGATGACGCCTATCGTGGAACTAGGCAAGTTGACTCATTCTAAAAAAAACCAATATTTCCATTTCAAGGATACTTTCAAGGCTATTTAGCGTATAAACCTTCGTAAAGGAGTTCAAATCAAAACAAAAATGCCGAAAAGAAAAGCCCGACATCGGGGTGTCACTAGTCATGAGTATCTACTACAATCTGTCTAACAATATCAAGACTAACTCAACCTGGAAAATAGCTAAATATAACTAAAGGAAGATAAGAGGGAGAAGAGTAGGGCTGCGATCGCAATGTAGCTACCTTGCTATCCCCGAGAAAATCTGCAACCGGAATAGTCAACAGCCACTGCCTGTCCATCTACACCTGGATCTGCACACAAGGTATAGGGAATAATGTGAATATGCCAACTCAGTAAGTAACAATAATAAATAAAGACTGAGCAGTAGTGACAAGCAGCAAAGCATATAAAGTTCATATCATGAAATCTCAGTAAAATACAACATGCTAAAAAAATTAGTGTTTGAATCAAAACATCTCGTTTAAACCTAGTTCCAGTAAAATCATTTAAAGATATTTTTTAACAGTTTTCCAACAGAGGCTTAATACAAAGGTGAGCAAAAATGATAAAATCATAAACAACCCCTCGGGCAACATCACTCGTATAAAGCCCCTCGGGCAAACCTCACAATCACTTATACCTATCGGGCATACCTCACAATCACTCATGCCACTCGGGCATACCTCACAATCACTCATGCCTCCCAATCACTCAGCACTCGGCACTCGACACTCGCATTCAGTAGGTACCTGCGCTCACTGGGGGTGTGTACAGACTCCGGAGGGGATCCTTCAGCCCAAGCGCTATAATCTACACGGACAACTCACGTGCTGCACGGACAACTCACGTGCTATAATATCATATCAGAATCCGCACGGACAACTCACGTGCCATAATAAGCCAATAAGGCCTGCTGCAGGCGGGCAGCCCTGATCCTAATAATAGTAATAATATATATAAAGCCAACATGGGTTGCTGTGGCGTGCAACCCGATCCCAAAATATCCTCACAATTAGGCCGTCGGCCTCACTCAGTCATAAACCTCTCAAGCCACTCGGGCATTTCAATGAAAACACGGTATTCAACCCAAAATAATATTTATATGCATCAAAACCGAGTAATAAACACTGAGTTATGCAGTAAACAGGTATAACCATGACTGACTATAGATTTGCAATGGAAAAAACTGAGAGGATAGTAAGAAAAGGCCCCTAAGGGTCCACACAGCACTGACACAAGGCCCAAAACATGGAATTCAACCCAATTTAAAGAAACTCTTTCTAAAACATATAAGTATCATTTAGTTTCAACAAAATATGCAACTTTACAGTTTCTACGGGACGAACCAAGTCACAATTCCTAATAGTGCACGCTTACACGCCCGTCACCTAGCACGTGCGTCACCTCAAAATAGTAGATTGATACGAAATCCGGGGTTTCATACCCTCAAGACTAGATTTACAATCGTTACTTACCTCAAACCGATTAAGTCCGTACTCCGCGATGCTCTTACCCCTCGATTCGGCCTCAAAATGCTCCGAATCTATTCACAATCAGTACAATACCATCGATATATGCTAATGGAATGAATTCCACAAGAAAAACTATCAAATTAGCCCAAACCCCGAAATTGGCTCAAACCCGACCCCCAGGCCCACGTCTCGGAATCGGGTAAAAGTCACAAATTACGAACACTCATTCACTCACGAGTCCAACCATACTAGTTTCACTCAAATCCGACTTCAAATCGACATTCAAATCCCAAAAATTCATTATATGAAGTTTTTACAATTGTTTCCAAATTTCCACCTCAAAGTACTAATCAGATGATGAAATCATTGATATATTCATGTATATTAACCAAATTCGAGTTAGAATCACTTACCTCGATAAATGTCTTGAAAAACCAACGAACAACCGCCACAAACCAAGCTCCCTAGGTCCACAATATGAAATAATGCCCTAAACCCCGTTTATAAAGTGCACCTCTGGCCTCCCACTTCGCCGTCAGCGAAAGTTTGAGCGCGGCCGCGCTTTTGGTGGCTCCACTTCTAGGCTTTAGTATTTTGGCCATAACTTCCTCTACAGATGTCCAAATGATGACTACTTTACTTTTATGAAAACTAGACACGAAGGGCTACTACAATTTTTTTTTGAATCATCTCAAAATTCCTTGTATATCAAATGATATAGGCTTCCGAAGTCGAACCAGCGGATCTGCAGAACTTTCAAGCGCGGTCCGCAAAATTCAGCCGCGGTCCGCGAAATTCAGCCGCGATCCGCAAAATTCCAAGCGCCTCCGCGAAATGCTGTTGCGGTTCGCAAAATATAAAGCACCAGAACCATACCTGAGTTCCGGAAATGCCCGGTCTCGCTCAAAACTCACCCGAAACTCACCCGAGGCCCCCAGAACCTCAACCAAATATACCAACCAATCCTAAAATACCATAAGAACTTAGTCGAATCTTCGAATCACTCAAACCAACATCAAAATACCAAATTACCCTCGGATTTAAGCCTAAGAACTTCTAAACTTCCAAATTCGACAACCAATGCCGAAACCAACCAAACCACGTCTGAATGACCTCAAAATTTGCACACATGTCACAAATGACACTACAAACCTACTCCAACTTCCAGAATTCTATTTCGACCCCGATATCAAATTTTTCACTGCCGACAAAAAATTGTCAAATTGTCAATTTCGCCAATTCAAACTAGATTCTACCACAAACCTACAAATTACATTCTGGACGCGCTCCTAAGTCCAAAATTACCTAACGAAGTTAATGGAACCATCAAAATTCCAATCCGAGGTCAAATGCTAAAAAGTCAATCTTGGTCACCTCTCCCAATTTAAAGCTTCAACAATGAAATTCTTTCTTTCAATTCGATTCAGAAATACCTGCAAACCAAACCTGACGATTCACACAAGTCAAAATAAATCATACGGAGCTACTCATGCCCTCAAACAACCGAACTAACTGTAAATGTTCAAAACGACCGGTCGGGTCGTTATAAAAGCTCATCAAACCAGCTGAGAAGGAGACTACCTAAAACACTGATTCAAGGAGAAGTCTCGAGAAAGAAAAGAATAATTACAAAAAAGAAAAACAATGATAAAATAGAAAGTATAGTTAAGGAGACATTAGAGAAGTTCTTTCAAGACAAAGAAAAATAAGACAAACATGCTATCAGAAATCCCAGTCCAAGTCCTAGTCCAAAAATAAACCATAGTCCAGAAATGTCCTAATGATCGGGAGTAGAAGGTAATTATGAAGATGATGATAATTATTATCAAGATGCTCAAGATCCAAATGATGACTTAGGGATGAGCTTCGACTCAATAGCTCTACATAATCTCGACACATAAAACACACAAACAGACCCCAGTCAACAATAATTAAAAGAAAAAGACAAAGATGGAAAGCAGTGAAGAAAGCTGATAATCCAAGAAACGGGAATGACATAAAGAAAGAAGGTGTTCAAGGACAATAATGCAAAAAACGATATTAATGCAAAAGACGAAAATGACATAAAGGAACAAATAAAGAGACGTAAAACGGATGAAAAAATAAAAGAATGAATCTCTCTTTATAGGCCATGTGACGATGGGGCCCAATGCAGTACCCGGCAAGGCGTGAAGTAAAACATTTTTGAAATCCATTTTTGAAATCTGTTCGAAAAACTTGCCTATATAAAGAGACGAAGATTGAAGAATGAAGAACAACGAAAAAGAACAATCAGCAGAAAAACACTTAAAAACACCCTCTCTTCCCTTCATCAACCATTCATCATCCACATCCCCTCTCTATAAAAATATTCCTTATGCATGCTATGATAGTTCCTATCTTAAGTGTGTAAGATAAATAAATCCTATGTTCCAGTGTGCAAGTGTTTGATTTCAAGTCCAGTAAAACTCTTTCGGGTTTACCGAAAGGAAAATCTCTCTCCTGTAAACATGTAAGTTAATAATGTTACTAAAAATTATGTTACTATTTATTACCCCACTCTAATTTTTATGTCTCTAAGTTTTATATTATATGTTTAAATTTTTAGTTGCTAGCTGTACATAATTAAAAAATCAGTCTAAGTATATGATTATCTTTCCAATCTCTTAATAACTTTAATGGATTAACCTGTAAATTTTTAGGAGTGACTGGTTAAAAATAAGCCCAAAATATTACCATAAAAGGTCTTAGAATGGGCAAAAGTGTTTAACTGTGGCCAGAGTGTGGTTAAAGAAAGAGAAGTTAAGAAAATAGTAGATCTTTAAAAATTAGAAAGTAGAGATGAACAAAGTGAATTAATTAAAAAAAATGTATATCAAGGGGAAATATCAGTTTATAATTTTGATAAAATATTAACAATACAATTTTATAGATTAAGAGAGAGAGGGTACCGAGTAGAATTTTATAACATAATATTTATTCCGTCTTTCTGATCAAATTTTAGTTTACCTCCATTTCATTTACCCCCTTTCACTTTGGTATCAGAGCGAGAAGATTTTAGGACAATAGAAATTTATGAGACAACATAATTTTGCTAAACATATAAGCCTTCTTCAATAGATAATATACCTTACCTCTGAAAGAATTCAAGACATAACTTAATATAAAGGAGAGCTATTAGAATATCTAAATAATCCAGAAGAAGTTGATCTAGGAATAGTAAATATATATAGAGGAGTTGATTATATAAAATTTATTATTCAAGAAATTAAAAGAGTTAGTATAAGTCATACACTAGAAAAAGAATATTTAAAAAACATTAGAAGAAAAATAAACTATTTCCCTTTAGGATAGACTATATGAAACAACATCTTTTGACTAAGCAAATAGCTAATAATTATTGGTTTTTAAATAGAAAAATAGCAAGAAAATTAGAATTGATAAAAGTACTTAAAAAAGTTAGAAAAACTCTTAAAAGCAACTTTAGAATTGGCCCAACAAAGAAAAAAATCAGAATCAAGAATTCATCTAACATCGAGTCAAATAATAGAAAATATTATTAGTGAAGAAAATATATCCGCATTAGACTGGGAAATACAAGGATTAAAAGGTGATATAAATTATCAAGAACAAAGGATAAAATTTCTTAAAAATGAAAATTTTTGGATACCACTAGGCTAAATAAAAAATAGATAATTTATATAACTTAGAATATTTAGACTTAAGAACATATCCAGAAAATTAATTTATATATTATCAATTGATAATAAGATTCTTTTAATTTCTTGAATAATAAAATTTCTATAATCAACTCGGTTTATTTGACAAAAGGCAGCTACATTGTAACTTAGACTTTATTTTTTGTGGTTCCATTTTCCCCTCGAGTTTTTTTTTTCGTTAGAAGTTTGATGTTACATTTTGCAGAAACTGGATACAAATAGTCAATACACACACGATATAATTTCTATAAATGAGGAAGCTGGAAGTACAATCAAAATAATCCATCAAAATCAATCCAATTGTTTCAGATTTCTTGATATGGAGCTTTCATCATCGGTGCCAGTTTCTAATAACTACACCTATCTCTGTTTCGTGGAGAAAACTACACAATAGCCTAATTAAAGGGAGCAGGTATATATAACCATCTCCACACCTATGATGCAAATCTTAGTGTAACGACCCGTCCGGTCGTTTCGAGAGTTATAATTTCATTTCCCTCATTTCTGCTTCTTTTTGTGTTATTCAGCTATATTGTGTTATACCGGGTTAGTTGATTCGGGTCCGGGGTGATTTCAGAGTAAATTGAGACACTTAGTCTCTTTATTGGAAGCTTAAGTTAGAAAAGTCAACCGGATGTTGACTTGTGTGTAAACGATCTCGGATTTGAATTTTGATGATTTCGTTAGCTCCGTTAGGTGATTTTGGACTTAGGAGCGCGTCCGAAATGTGATCTGGAGGTCCGTAGTGGAATTTGGCTTGAATTGGCGAACGTTGGAAATTTGGTAATTTCGGTCGACATTGGAAAATTTGATATCAGGGTCGGAATGGATTTTCGGAAGTTGGAGTATGTTCGTGGTGTCATTTTTGACGTGTGTGTTAAATTTGAGGTCATTCGGACGTGGTTTGGTAGGTTTCAGCGTCGTTTGCGGAATTTGGAAGTTTAGAAGTTCTTAGGCTTGAATCCGAGGGTAATTTGGCGTTTTGATGTTGTTTTGAGTGATTCGAAGGCTCGACTAAGTTCGTATGTTGATATATGACTTGTTGGTATGTTTGGTTGATGTCTCGAGGAACTCGGGGTGATTCCGGATGGCTAACGGGAGGTTTGGAATTTGGAAATGCTGCTAAACTGCTGCTGGTGGTGTTTTTCCGCACTTCCGGAGGTGGAGCTGCAAGTGCGAGGTCGCATGTGCGCTTGGGGAGCCGCAAATGCAGACATAGAGGACCTGGGCTGGAACCGCAGGTGCGTAAGAGTGGTCGCATCTGCAAGCCCGCAGATGCGAGGCTTAGTCGCAGATGCGGAAGTGAGGAGCTGGTCGATTTCCGCAGAAGTAGAGAGGGATGCGCAGGTGCGCAATCGCAGGTGCGAATTAATGCCACAGATGCGGAACCTGGGATTTTAAGTTAGTTCCGCATCTGCAATGGAAATTCCGCAGGTGCAGTATCGCAGAAGCGTAAAAGGGACTGCAAGTGCGGTTTCGCTGGGCAGAAGGTATAAAAAGGGGACTTCGTGATTTTTGTTCATTTCCTCCATTTTCAAGTCGGACCTTAGAGCTTTTGGAGTGATTCTTAAGCGGATTCAAGGGTTTTCACAGAGGTTAGTTGCTTGAGCTCTATTATCATTAGCTAAGGTGTTTTCCCGTTAATTTCTCACCTAATTAGTATGATTTGTGGAATGAAATAAGGGGTTAGGGCTTGGGATTTTGGAGAGAGTAATATTTTGATTTGAGGAACCAAATGAGGTCAGATTTTGATGAATTTAGTATGGGTAGACTCGGGAGTGAATGGGCTTTAGGGTTTTGTGACTTTTGTGGGATTTCGAGACATGAGCTCGGGGGCCAAGTTTGAGTGAATTTCGGTATTTGGCCTATAGTTTGGTATTTTTCTTGTGGGATTCATTCCTTTAGCTCACATTGATCGTATCTTATTGCTTGTGGGTAGATTCAGGTCATTTGGAGGCCGGTGCGAGAGGCAAGAGCATTCCGGAATAGGAGTTCTACGCTGTTGAGTTAAGTAACAGTTTTAAATCTGGTCTTGAGGGTATGAAACCCGAAGTTTGGTATAATGTGACTATTTGGAGGTGGCACCCATGCTAGGTGACGGGCGTGTGGGTGTACGACGTGAAGGATTGAGACTTGGTCCGTCCCGGAAGACTGTGAAGTCTAATAGCCTTTATTTGTGTTTATATGCATTCGTGTCTACTAGAACTTGACTGCCTTTCATGTTAGAAATCATGCTTATGCTATATTCCTGCTCATGGTAGTTATATTCAGACATAGTGATTCATGTACATGTTTACCTCAGTCTCTGTTATTTTTTCTGATGATATACTATAACACTTTGATTTGGGCTATTTTTCCTGTCTTTATTGAGAGCTTTGAGACTAGAGAGGTTCATGACTGAGTAAGGCCGAGAGCTTGGTTGTGAGGTATTGTTCTATGGTACGTGAGTTGTCCGTGCAGCACGTGAGTTATCCGTACGGATCCTTATATTTATACTATGGCATGTGAGTTGTCCGTGCGGATCCAGATATGATATTATAGTACGTGAGTTGTCCGTGCGGATCCAGATATGATATTATAGTACGTGAGTTGTCCATACACCACGTGAGTTGTCCGTGCGGATTATAGCGCTTGGGCTCTAGGAGCTCTTTTTGAGTCTGAACACCCCAGTAAGCGCATATACCTATTGAGCGTGTACATTGAGTGCTGAGAGTTGAGTGTCGAGTTATTGAGGGTTTGATTGACAGTGTCTGTGAGGTTTCATCTATTTTATTTTGTTGCTACATTTAGTTGATAATTGTCTGGTTGGAATTGGTAATTATACAACTGATCTTTTACTCATGTTTACTCTTAACTGTGAAAATTATCAACTGAATTGTTCTGTATAGCTCGTAACTACTTCTCAATTACTTATTTATTTCTGTTACTTGCTGAGTTGGTTGTACTCATACTACACCCTGCACTACATGTGCAGATCCAGGTGTGTCTGAGCACGGAGACTGTTGAGTTCAGGCCTGTTCGAGTTTCGGAGACTGCAAGGTAGCTGCCAGAGCCTGCAGGACCTTGTTACTCCTTCCACACTTTTTCCATTTTGTGTTGATATTTAGACGTTGGATGTAATAGTTTTAAATACTTAGACGCTCATGACTTGGTGACACCCCGATGTTTGGGGCTCGTTTTTTCGCACTTTGTTTCAGATTTTGGTTTAACTTTGATTTTATAAAACATTTCTGATATGAAAGGCTTTACTTTACTTTTATATTTAGTTTGGGAGTATTTTGGGAAGGTCGTCTTGCCTAGTACTACCGATAGGCACTATCACGACACGTGAGGCTTTGGGTCGTGACAGTTTGGTATCAGAGCCTAGGTTACATAGGTCTCACAAGTCATGAGCGAGTTTAATAGAGTCTTGCGGATTGGTACGGAGACGTATGTACTTATCTTCGAGATGCTGCAGAACCCTTAGGAAACTTCACATTCTTGAATTCTTGTCATGCAAATATGTTAATTTTAGTAACTACACATCTATTGTTGTAATCTCTCACATATAGTGAGGACTCGTACTACCGGGCAGGATGGACGGCCACCAGTACCACCAGTCAGGGCCACGAGAGGCCGAGGTCGTGGTAGGGGTATAGGTGCAGCCCGCAAAGCAGCTGGGGCAGTACCTGCAGATCCACCAGTTGCCCCAGGTCAGGACCGGGTTCTAGTTGTTGATGTACCAACTCAGGCACCACATGTGCCTATTGTGATTCCAGGCCTCCAGGAGGCCCTAGCTCAGATTCTGACAGCATGTACCGGCCTTGCTTAGGCGGTCTCTATCTCGACGGTCGCAGCCACTTCTCAGGCGGGGGGAGGCACTCAGACTCCCGCTGCTCGCACACCCGAGCAGGTTGTTCAGGGACTCCAGACACCGGGGACACCACCAGCTTAGCCGGTTGTAGCTGCTCAGGACTATGTGGTTCCTGCTATGCCTGAGGATGGTCAGCGTAGGTTGGAGAGGTTTGGGAGACTCCAGCCTCCACCTTTCAGTGGCACAGAGAGAGAGGATGCCCAGGACTTCTTGGACAGGTGTCAGAGGATACTCTGTACAGCTGGTATTCTGGAGACTTATGGGGTCTCATTCACTACCTTTTAGTTTTCTGGGGCTGCACTCAGATGGTGGGAGACTTACGAGAGGCGTAGTCCTGTTGGCGCAGTACCCCTTACTTGGCAACAGTTCTCCGTGGCCTTTTTGGAGAAGTTCATGCCTCAGTCCCGCAGAGAGGAGCTACGCAGACAGTTTGAGCAGCTTCGCCGGGGTGATATGTTTGTGACACAATATGAGATGCGATTCTCGGAGTTGGCCCGTCATGCTATCTGGTTGGTTCCCACGGATAGGGAGAGGATCATGAGGTTTTATATATGGTCTCACTTTTCAGCTACAGTTGCTTATGACTAGAGAGAGGGTGTCTGGTGCTACCTTTGATGAGGTTGTCGACATTGCTCGGCAGATTGAGATGGTTCGCGGTTAGGATATGGTTGAGAGGGAGGCCAAGAGGCGTCGTGGTCAGGGTGGATTCAGCGGTGCTCCTTCTGGGGCTCAGTTCTAACACGGTAGAGGTTGTCATTTCAGACAGGCTCAGTCAGCTCGACCATTTCACCGTGGTGCGTCATTTGGCCATGGTTCTCACAGTCATCAGCTGGGCCTGTCAACATTCAGTGCACTACCAGCGCAGAGTTCTCATCATGTCCCGTCTGCTTAGATATCCCCGGGTAGTTCTTTCAGGCATCAGGAGTAGTAGTTTCGTCAGAGATTGTGTTATTTCGAGTGCGGAGATTTTGGTCACATTATGAGAGATTGCCCTAGGCTATTGGGTGGGAATCCACAGCGGAGTACTCGGCCGATGGCACCAGCACCAGTTCCTCTACCACCCGCCCAGACAGCCAGGGGTGGAGCTCAGCCAGCTAGGGGTGGAGCCCAGTCAGCTAGGGGTCACCCGAGAGGGGGAGGCAGATCAGGGGTGGCCAGACACGTTTCTATGCCCTCCCTGCCAGACCAGATGCTATTGCTTCAGACGCTGTGATTACAGGTATTGTCTCAGTTTGTCACAGAGATGCCTCTGTATTATTTGACCCTGGTTCCACATATTCATATGTTTCCTCGTATTTCGCCCATTATTTGGATATGACCCATGAGTCTTTAGTTTCATTTGTTCATGTGTCTACTCCTGTGGGCGATACTATTGTTGTGGATTGCGTATATCGGTCATGTGTGGTGACTATTGGGGGTCTGAAGCCTGAGTGGACCTTTTGCTGCTCAGTATAGTTGACTTTGATGTGATATTGGGTATGGATTGGTTATCTCCATGTCATGTTGTTCTAGTTTGTCACACTAAGACCGTGACGTTGGTAATGCCGGTATTTCTGAGGGTTGAGTGGAGCTGTTCTATAGATTATGTACCTAGTAGGGTGATCTCATAGTTGAAGGCTCAACGGATGGTTGAGAAGGGTTGTCTATCCTATTTAGATTTTGTGAAAGATGTTAGTGAAGAGACTCCTGCCATTGATTTTGTTCCGGTGGTACGTGACTTTCCGAATGTGTTTCCTGCAGACCTGCCGGGCATGCTTCCTGACAGGGATATTGACTTTGGTATTGATTTGGTGTTGGGCACTCAGCCTATTTCTATTCCATCGTATCGTATGGCACCAACGGAGTTGAAATAACAACTTCAGAAACTCCTTGATAAGGGGTTTATTCGGCTCTAGCGTGTCACCTTGGGGTGCACCAGTTCTATTTGTAAAGAAGAAAGATGGTTCTATGAGGATGTGTATTGACTACAGGTAGTTGAACAAGGCCACGGTCAAGAACAAGTATCATTTTCCATGTATTGATTATCTATTTGACCAACTTCAGGGGGCGAGGGTGTTCTCCAAGATTTATTTGAGGTCAGGTCACCAGCTGAAGATTCGGGATTCATATATTCTTAAGATAACTTTCAGGACCCGATATGGCCATTATGAGTTCTTTGTGGTATCTTTTGGGCTGACTAAAATCCCAGCAACGTTCATGCATTTGATGAGCAATGTGTTTTAGCTTTATTTGTACTTGTTCATTATTGTATTCATTGATGACATCCTGGTGTACTCTCGTAGCCAGGAGGAGCATGCTCAACACTTGAGGATTGTATTACAGAGATTAAGGGAGGAGAAGCTTTATGCAAAGTTCTACAAGTGCGAGTTTTGACTCGGTTCCGTAGTATTCTTCGGGCACGTGGTATCCAGTGAGGGTATTCAGGTGGATCCGAAGAAGATAGAGGCGGTGAAGAGTTGGCGTAGACCGTCCTCAACCACAGAGATTTGGAGCTTTCTTGGTTTGGATGGCTATTACCATCGCTTTGTGGAGCGATTTTCATCTATTGCATTGCCCTTGACCAAATTGACCCAAAAGGGTGCTCCATTCAGGTAGTCGGATGAGTGTGAGGAAAGCTTTTAGAAGCTCAAGACTGCTTTGACCACAACTCCAATGTTATTTCTGCCATCAGCTTCAGGTTCTTACACCGTGTATTGTGATGCCTCGAGGGTAGGTATTGGATGTGTTCTGATGTAGGAGGGTAGGGTGATTGCCTATGCCTCGCGCCAGTTGAAGACCTATGAGAAGAACTATCATGTTCATGATCTTAAGTTAGCTGCCATTGTTCACGCCTTAAAGATTTGGCATCATTATTTGTATGGGGTTCATTGTGAGATCTATACTGATCACCGGAGTTTGCAACATCTGTTTAAGCAGAAGGATCTTAACTTGCGTCAGCGGAGATGGTTAAAGCTTCTTAATGACTACGATATTACTATTTTATACCATCTGGGGAAGGCCAATATGGTGGCCGATGCTTTGAGTCGTCGGGCAGAGAGTTTGGGGAGTTTAGCATATCTCCCAGCAGCAGAGAGACCCTTGGCATTGGATGTTCAGGCCTTAGTGGGCCAGCTTATCAGATTGGGTATTTCGGAGCCGAGTCAGGTTTTGGCTTGTGTGGTATCCAGGTCTTCTCTTTATGATCATATCAGGGAGCGTCAGTATGATGACCCCACCTGCTCGTTCTTCAGGACAGGGTTCAGCGAGGTGATTCTAGGGATGTGACCATTCGTGATGACGATGTGTTGAGGATGTAGGGCCGGATATGTGTGCCTAATGTAGATGGGCTCAGGGAGTTGATTCTTGAGGAGGCCCACAGCTCGCGGTATTCCATCCATCCGGGTGCCGCGAAGATGTACCATGATTTGAGACATCACTATTGGTGGAGGCGGATGAAGAAAGATATAGTTGGGTTTGTGGCTCGGTGTCTCAACTGTCAGCAAGTTAAATACGAGTATCAGAGACCGGGTGGCTTGCTTCAGAGGTTAGAGATCCCAAAGTGGAAGTGGGAGCAGATCACCATGGACTTCGTAGTTGGGCTCCCACACACTTCGAGGAAGTTCGATGTTATTTGGGTGATTATGGATCGACTGACCAAGTTCGCACACTTCATTCCTGTTGGTACTACTTACACTTCAGAGCGGTTAGCTGAGATTTATATCCTAGAGGTTGTTCGCCTACATGGTGTTCTAGTTTCCATCATTTCAGATAGAGGTACTCAGTTTACATTGCAGTTTTGGAGGGTCGTGCAGCGAGAGTTGGGTACTCAGGTGGCGTTGAGTATAACCTTTCACCCTCAGACGGACAGACAGTCCGAGAACACTATCCAGATATTGGAGGACATGTTACGCGCTTGTGTTATTGACTTTGGGGGTTCATGGGATCAGTTTCTGTCGCTCATAGAGTTTGCATATTACAATAGTTACTAGTCGAGTATTCAGATGGCTCCGTATGAGGCTTTATATGGGAGGAGGTGTAGATCTTCGGTAGGATGGTTTGAGCCGGGTGAGGCTAGGCTCTTGGGTACAGACTTGGTCCAGGATGCATTAGATAAAGTGAAAGTGATTCAGGAGCGGCTTCGTACGGCGCAGTCTAGGTAGAAGAGCTACGCGGACAAGAAGGTACGTGATGTGTCTTTTATGGTTGGGAAGAAGGTTTTGCTGAAGGTATCACCCATGAAGGGTGTTATGAGGTTTGGAAAGAGGGGCAAGTTGAGCCCCCGATATATTGGGCCTTTTGAGGTGCTTCAGAGGATAGGGGAGATGGCTTATAAGCTTGCCTTGCCACCCAGCTTGTCGAGTGTGCATCCAGTATTTCATGTTTCCATGCTCTGGAAGTATGTTGGCGATCCGTCCTATGTTTTGGACTTCAACACGGTTCAGTTGGAGGGTCATATGACTTACGATGCGGAGCTGGTGGCCATTTTGGATCGGTAGGTTTGGAAGTTGAGGTCAAAGGACATAGCTTCGGTGAAGGTACAATGGAGAGGTCAGCATGTGGAGGAGGCCACTTGGGAGACCGAGCGAGAGATGCGGTGCAGATACCCACAACTATTTCAGGCTCCAGGTATATTTCTAGACCCGTTCGAGGACGTACGATTGTTTAAGAGGGGGAGGATGTAACGACCCGGTCGGTCGTTTCGAGAGTTATAGCCCTGTTTCCCCCATTTCTGCTTATTCTTTAATTATTCAGCTATATTGTATTATACCGGGTTAGTTGGTTTGGGTCTGGGGTGATTTCGGAGTGAATTGAGACGCTTAGTCTCTTTATTGGAAGCTTAAGTTGGAAAAGTCAACTGTATATTGACTTGTGTGTAAACGATCTCTGATTTAAATTTTGATGCTTTCATTAGCTCCATTAGGTGATTTTGGACTTAGGGAGCGCGTCCAGAATGTGACTTTGAGGTCCGTAGTGGAATTTGGCTTGAATTTGCGAAAGTTGGAAATTTGGCGATTTCGGTCGACAATGGAAAATTTGATATCGGAATCGGAATGGATTTACGGAATTTGGAGTAGGTTCGTGGTGTCATTTTTGATGTCTGTGTAAAATTTGAGGTCATTCGGATGTGGTTTGGTAGGTTTCGGTATCGTTTGCGGAATTTGGAAGTTTAGAAGTTCTTAGGCTTGAATCCGAGAGTAATTTAGCATTTTGATGTTGTTTTGAGTGATTCGAAGGCTCGCCTAAGTTCGTATATTGATATGTGACTTATTGGTATATTTGGTTGAGGTCTTGAGGGGCTCGGGGTGATTCCAGATGGCTAACGGGAGGTTTGGAATTTGGAAATACAGCTGAATTGTTGCTGGTGGTGTTTTTCCGCACCTGCGGAGGTGGAGCCGCAGGTGCGAGGTCGCAGGTGCATTTGGGGAGCCGCATATGCGGACATAGATGACCTGGGCTGGAACCACAGATGCGTAAGAGTGGTCGCATCTGCGAGCCCGCAGATGCGAGGCTGAGTCGCAGATGCGGAAGTGAGGAGCTGGTCGATTTCTGCAGAAGCGGAGAAGGATGCGCAGGTGCAAAATCGCAGGTGCGAGATTCGGCCGCAGATGCGGAACCTGGGATTTTAAGTGAGTTCCGCACCTACAATGGAAATTCCGCAGGTGCGGTATCGCAGAAGCGTAAAAGGGATCGCATATGCGGTTTCGCTGGCCAGAAGTTATAAAAAAGGGACTTCGTGATTTTTGTTCATTTCCTCCATTTTCAAGTCAGACCTTAGAGTTTTTGGAGTGATTTTTGAAGGGGATTCAAGGGTTTTCACAGAGGTAAGTTGTTTGAGCTCTATTATCATTAGCTAAGCTGTTTTCATGTTAATTGCTTACATAATTAATAGGATTTTTGGAGTGAAATAAGGGGTTATGGCTTGGGATTTTGGAGAGAGTAATTTGTGGATTTGAGGAACCAAATAAGGTCGAATTTTGATGAATTTAGTATGGGTAGACTCGAGAGTGAATGGGCTTTCGGATTTTATGACTTTTGTTGGATTTCGAGACGTGGGCTCGGGGGCTGGGTTTGAGTGAATTTCGGGATTTGGCCTATAATTTGGTATTTTCCTTGTGGGATTTATTCCTTTAGCTCATATTGATCGTATTTTATTGCTTGTGTCTAGATTCGGGTCATTTGGAGGCCGGTTCGAGAGGAAAGAGCATTCCGGAGTAGGAGTTCTATGTTGTTGAGGTAAGTAACAGTTTTAAATTTGGTCTTGAGGGTATGAAACCCGGAGTTTGGTATAATGTGATTGTTTGGAGGTGGCACCCATGCTAGGTGACGGGCGTGTGGGTGTACGCCGTGCGGGATTGTGACTTGGTTCGTCCCTGGAGACTGTGAAGTCTAATAGCCTTTATTTGTGTTTATATGCATTCCTGTCTTCTTGAACTTGACTGTCTTTCATGTTAGAAATCATGCTTAGGCTATATTCCTGCTCATGGTAGTTATATTCAGACATAATGATTTTTGTACATGTTTACCTCAGTCTTTGTTATTTTCCCCGATGATATACTGTAACACTTTGATTTGGGCTATTTTTTCTTTCTTTATTGAGAGCTATGAGACTAGAGAGGTTCATGACTAAGTAAGGTTGAGGGCCTGGTTGTGAGGTATTGTTCTATGGTACGTGAGTTGTTCGTGCAGTACATGAGTTGTCCGTGCGGATCCTTATATTTATACTATGGCACGTGAATTGTCCGTGCGGATCCAAATATGATATTATAGCACATGAGTTGTCCATGCAACACGTGAGTTGTCCGTGCAGCACGTGAGTTGTCCGTGCGGATTATAGCGCTTAGGCTATAGGAGCCCCCCATCAGTCTAAACACCCCTAGTGAGCGCAGGTACCTATTGAGCGTGTACATTGAGTGCTGAGAGTTGAGTGTCGAGTTATTGAGGGTTTGAGTGACAGTGTCTGTGAGGTTTCATTTATTTCATTTTGTTGCTGCATTTATCTGATAATTATCTGGCTGGAATTGGTAATTATGCAACTGATCTTTTACTCATGTTTACTCTTAACTGTGAAAATTATCAACTGAATTGTTCGGTATAGCTCGTCACTACTTCTCAATTACTTATTTATTTCTGTTACTTGCTGAGTTGGTTGTACTCATACTATACCCTGCACTACATGTGCAGATCCAGGTGTGTCTGAGCACGAAGACTGTTGTGTTCAGGCCTATTCGAGTTTCGGAGACTGCAAGGTAGCTGCCAACGTCTGCAGGACCTTGTTACTCCTTCCACATTTCTTTTCGTTTTGTGCTGATATTTAGACATTGGCTGTAATAGTTTTAAATACTTAGACGCTCATGACTTGGGTGACACCTCGATGTTTGGGGCTCGATTTTCCGCACTTTGTTTCATATTTGGGTTTAACTTTGATTTTATTAAAAAATCATGATATGAAAAGCTTTACTTTACTTTTATATTTAGTTTGAGAGTATTTTGGGAAGGTTGGATTGCCTAGTACTACCGATAGGCGCCATCATGACACGTGAGGTTTTGGGTCGTGACACTTAGACTTGAAAAATATGAAAATATGCATCTCCCGGTTTTCATAATTTTAGCTCAAAGTGACAAGTGGACGGGTTGAATCAAATTTAGATAGTCAAAACTGATCAAATAAAAAATTGGGTCATGACCGATCCAAAGTTTGCTTGGATCAAAATGGGTTGGATATCAAGATATAGGTTATAATCAAACGCGCTTAACATGACCCAACCTCCCTCTCTTTTTTGTATTTTGGGTTTTTGAAAACTAATGAGTAAAAAAAACCTTATCTTTAATTAAGTTCTTCCAAATTTACATTTTGATATGTCAAGATTACAATGTTTTGACCCATTTTAGTCGAATGATTAGGTTACTTTTATCCAATCTGTTCGGTCAAGCCAAGAAATGAGTCTTAATATAACCGGTTTTAAACTTGAATTAGTTAAATCGGATACCAAAAAAATAAGTTGATTTTGTCACATCTTATTTTAACCTATTTAACAAAAACAAAACAGTAGGTATGCAGTACCTTTTAAAAGCTCCCATTTATTAATTCTTGGTAGGACCATGGTCATTTATGCTTAAGGGACAGGATTAATCAATAATCACATTATAAGATTTGCAAGTTGTCGTGAAATGAGTAAATTGGAAAAACTGACTTTTCATTGTTTTGCATAGACTACAAGTTTACATCAATCTAATTTGATGTAAAAAAAAAAAAAAGGAAAAAAAGAAAAAAGAATCTGATTTGATAGTTTTATTAAGACTAATCAATTCAATCAAAGTTGCCAAATTAATCGTTTATTTGGTTCTGTCAACCTTTCATTAGCCAAATTTTCGTACAGTTGACGTCTTTGATAAGTGTTTCTATTTCTTGTATTGTATGTATTTGCATGATAAACATTGTTTTTTGCATCAAGCCCCTTGAAGTCATGAGCTAGCTATATATGTGTGATTAAAACAAGTCGAATCAATAAATATGTTGGGTCATAATCTCTATAATATTTGCTTAGGTCAATATGGGCATGTCGCTGATATTATCTTTCTGGTTTCTGTTGTTGTCACTGATCTATTGTCTATTTTCGTCTTCTTGAGCTGAGGGTCTTTCAGAAACGGTCTCTTTACTCCTCTAAGATAAGGGTAAGGTCTGCATACACTGTACTCTCCCCAGACCATACTTGTGAAATTTTATTGGGTTGTTGTCATAGGGCATGTCAATTTGATCTAAACTATATCATAATCTAGTCTTTCCAACTCAGATTTATTTATTTATATATTTCTTTATTCTTTCATAATTTGTTTTATTACCAAAAAAAGGTTTTACTATCTTTTATTTATCGTGACTATATTAAACAAACTAAAACAATTTTTTTTTCTTAAGAATATATCTATATGTTTTCTTGTGTGTCATTTTGAGCTTCACATGCAACTTAAATTAACTCAATCTTCTAGATGAACTATGTCAAAAATGACTCACTATGAATATATATTCAGCCTACTTTGACTCAAGTTTAATTGGTATCATTAAGCCAATTACTCCATGTTTCATGCGCTAAATTTCTAAATAGTATTTGGTTGCTATATTATAAGTTTTTCCTCTATTAAGGAGCACGAGGGTTTTGATTTGTGGTCTCTTAAACAAAAGCATGTCTTTGTTTCTTTTTTGTTTTAGAAAGTACAATATCGGTTGAATGTAATTTGAACCATGGAACTAACCATGAGATCAGGGCCAGGCTCAAGCGCTAAAATAAAGGTAATGTTTTAATCACAACATTTTAATTATTTTCTCTCAATCGGTTTTAGTATTTCCCCCTCACAATTTGAGACTCCCTCCAGAATTTGCTTAGTCCGGAATTCCCCCAACTCCTTCCCTCAATAGGTCTCTCGTTTCTCTTTCCCCTAATTCCTTTCCCCGGTTCGTTCTATTTTCTAACTTCAGATTCTTCTATTTCTCCCAATCTGTTTCTCCAGCTAGAAGAATCGAGATTCAAATCAGAAAAAGTATATGAAATTCGTTTAGCAGCTTCAATAATCTTCAGGTAATGATGCATATATATTTAGTACCAAAAGTTCTTTTCTCTTTATTAGGGTCATGCATGTTTAGAAGTGTAGCGATTTTCCCCAATTCTGTTCTATTTTTTTCCCCAGTCCGATAATCTATGATTCATTCAGTCAATTGAATATATAACATCCAAAATAGTAATCTATTACTAGAAAAAGGACAACAGAACTACAATTGCTGTTATTAGAAAACATTACTAATCTAATGGTTTCAATACTTCTTTCTTTTATTTTTGAGTCCATTTTTTGTTATTTTTCTGTTCAATTAGTTTGGTATTTCTTTAAATTTTTGCCGCTTTGTCTGGTATTTCGATTACATGCACTTAATTTTGATATTTTAAGTTGTTATTCTTGCTAATATTAACCTAAATATTATATATGGGCTTGTGACGAGCGCAGAACACACACTTAAATTGTGCTCGCTAGTCAAAGATAATATAGTATAATATCGTATCCTCAGTGATTGGATTTAAATAGTGTTCTCATAGTTTCTAGCTTGATTTCTCTCCAGGAGGATCAACAATGGAGATTTCGATAATTTCTAACTACAATTAACTAAGAACCTAAAGCTATTGACTAATGACAATCGCAACAAAGATAAGTAAGTTATCAATGGGAGAAAATAGGGGTTAATAGGATAGGTACAAGATAATTATTCGGGATCTAACTCTAGATAATTCACTTCTAATGTTCAAGTGAGTCTCTCGAATTCACTTAATTATCAGTACAATTGTTTAGTAGAAACTTCTTTCTCGATTAAGTCTCAACCTCACAATATGAACCAATTTAAGCTCTGTGAAGATATGCAAGAATGCGTAATGGATTGGTCTTTAGGAGAACCTCTCTCGATTATCCTCTTAACTAGGTTTAATCAATGATTCAACTAGCCTCTTTCGATTACTTACAAAAATCTATGAACTCAACCAACAATATAATGCCTCTTTCGATTACAAGAATAAGTGAATATAGATGCAACAATTAAATCTTTCAAAAATGATTCAAATACATAAAAATAGAGTTATAATCCACAAACAATCATCAATACACCAAATTTATCAAAACCCAATAGGATCTACTCTATAAACATGGAGAAGTTTTTCACAAATGTAATTAAAATATAGGAAAACATGGATTCAATCCAAAATCGGATCTTGAGTGAGGAAGGAATGATAAAATCCTTGTGCTTGTGTTCTTCCAACTCCTCCTTAGCCTCTTTAGGTCGAAAATCTGTCAAAAGTCCCAAAATGGTATTTTTCCTTGTATTCATTCCCCACTAATCCCCGGACGAAATTACCCTTTTTAGCGGAATTGGGAAGTAACTCAAACTTTTTGGGCTACCGCACTGCATGTCGCGCCGCCCCATGCGGCGAGCATGTAGGAAATTCTACAACGTGTCAAAATATGATTTTTGGCCACTTTTTGCACTAGCGCCCATGCGGCGCCGCATGTAGGAAATTCCATAACGTGCCTAAATATGCTTTCTTGCCACTTTTTGCACTACCGCCCCGCGGGGCGGAAGTGCAAATTGTGGCTAGAAATGAGTGTTTCAAATTTTTGACATCCAAACTTGGTTTTCGACCCCCGAACGTGATCCCGACTTAATTGCTTGGGCTACTACTTAGACTTCAAAGCTCCAAATAACTCGAATTATCTCCACAACATATACATAACTCGGAATCACTTCTACAAGGCATAAAACACACAATAAGTACAAAAATACTATCAATTAAAGTCAACAGAAGTAAAGTGCAGTGAATTAGAGTGTATTAAGCGACTAAAACACGGGATTATAGCCTACCATCAGCTTGATAGGTAGCCGAGGGATCAAAAACTGCTAGTGAACCTATTGGGATGGACGTCGACAATTAGACATTTGATAGGTATAACTCGTTTCAGTTTAATTTTGTCCTTTCTTTTAAGCAGATTTCTTTTTTTAAAGGTAAATTGATTATTTCTTAGTGTTAAGTTACCTTTTATCAGTGTAAATGTCACGACCCAAAATTCAACTAGTCGTGATGGCACCTAACCTAACCCGTTAGGTAAGCCAACTATCCACTATCCAATTCCAATATAATTTAACAAGACAATTAAGTAAAAGAAAATATCTAAATCTTATACATTCTCCAAGGACTGATAGTACAAATCACGAGCTTCTAAGAATAGAGTTTACAAAACTGTTACGAAATAAATACATCATTTGAAAAGTACATAAATAGAGTTTTATGAATCTAAGGCTACCATGAACAAGAGGCAGCTACAATCGGGAAGCAGGTACATCTTCAATTCCGGCTCCCGTCGATCACAGCAACGTCAACAGTCAATACCTGCATGCAAGGTACAGAAGTGTAGTATGAGTACAACCGACTCCATGTACTCAATAAGTAACAAACCTAACCTTAGGTTGAAAGTAGTGACGAGCTGGTACCAAGGTTAGGTCCACCACCAATAACCCACAAGAGTTTATAACAACATAAACAAGTAATACCAGAAGTAACTCAACAATCAAATGCTCAACAAAAATATGATTTCTGAAAATAGTTCTGCCTTTCAAGTACATCAATGAAAACCCAAATCGTTTAACGGAATTTTCAAAAATATGAATAAGTTTAAAAACAATAATTTTTCCCAAAATCCTTTCAATAATAAATAAGATGTTTCTTTTTCCTTCCAGATAACCAGTATAAAACGAATGCATCACTATGTCCATCGGCCAACATGTGTGAGAAATCATGAATGATGTGATACCGTACATCATGAGGAAAATATATCTCTATGCCTGTATGTCATGTATGCATGTCAATGCAATGTATCTTAGAGATGAACTCATATGCATACTCTCAGAGTATCAATTCACTCAGTCCTCACCATCACTCAGTCCTCACAGTCACTCAGTCCTCACAATCACTCAATCCTCACAGTCACTCAATCCTCCCAATCGCTCGGCACTCACACTCAGTAAGTACCTGCGCTCACTGGGGGTGTGTACAGACTCTGGAGGGGCTCCTTCAGCCCAAGCGTTATAATCTGCACGGACAACTTACGTGCTGCACGGACAACTCTCGTGCTATAGTATCAATATCTGGATCCGCACGGACAACTCACGTGCTGCACGAATAACTCACGTGCTATAGTATAATATATGGACCCGCACGGACAAATCACGTGCTATAACAAGCCAATCTGGCCTGCTGCGGCAAGCAACCTGATCCCATAATTATCCTCAGAATCAGGCTCTCTTCCTAACTTAGTCATCAATCTCTTTAGTCTCTCGGGCTCACAATGTCATGAAACTAGCCAAAAATGATGATATGATGAATCAATAAATAGCAACAGAGACTGAGATATGATATGAAATGAATATGACTGAGTATAAATTTTTAATTTAAACAAATAACTCACAACAATATGACCTTTATGGGTCCCAATAATACTGAAACATAGCCTCAACATGATTTTTAATATGATTCATCTCAATTTCTTTAACACATAAAACTACATAGAAAATGCCAAGATTATTCGACTACAAAATTCCACGAAAACAATTATGTCACAATTGCTATCGTGCACGCCCACACGCCCGTCACCTAGCATGTGCGCCACCTCTCAATAATTCACATAATATATATATTCAGGGTTCATACCCTCAGCTCCAAGCTTAGAAGAGTTACTTACCTCAATCACGCTATCTCAATCCAATAGTAGAACTTTTCCTCCATTATCCAACTCTGAATGGCTTGAATATAATCAAAATTAGTTCGATACAATCAACACAAGATATCAGAATCAATTCCAAATGATAAAGGGCAGATCTTTAATTAAAACCCCCGAAGCCAACCATACTTGAAACTTACAGGGACATTATGGAATTCGATTCTAAAAGAGAAAACTTAGCCAACACACTCGAAATGCGCTCCCCTTAATGATACTACAACAATCAACTACACTAATCAACTTCAATATGTGATATCAACATCCCATGGGACCAACATTTGTAACACTTCCATAGTTTAGGCCATTTAGATAATTTATCAAACACCTGGTAGGCATAAATTTCTACATCTCTTAACCATAGAATTAGTTCATCCAATTACCACCATTTTCCAAAGATTTATCCCACCATCATTCTTTAACAATTTAGACTCCAATCATCACATGTGTGACCAACCATTCACACCCAACTAACAAAATTCCATCAAAAATTACTTTTTAATCTCTACAATGGTTATGCATTTAAATTGGGAATTTACGGCTTCCAATCACCATACCATGATTTCTAATACTTGATTCATACTCATATTTCCATAATAAATCCGTACATATAAGTCTAAGGATGTAGGATTACCATTTTGGAAGAGATCTTGCAAAACCCTCCTTTGAGTTCTTGAAGAAATTTCTTGAGGATCTAAGTATTTCATGGTGGATTGAGTTAGTTTTAGGGTGCAATTGATGTAATGAAACACCAAATTAGTAGGTACTATTCACCTTGAATATGGGAGGAGTTAGACCTCTTGAGAGAGTGGAGGAAAATCCCAAAATTCGTCCAAGATGAATGTGGGAAATGAACCCCCGAAATGAGTACTTAAAAGAAAAAGCTTCAGGTGGTAGCGTGACAGGTCCAGTGCCAAACCTCAATAATGCACTGGATTTCAAAGTTGCTGAGAGGGATGGCGTGCCACAATCCGCGCATTGCACGGACTCTAGCACGCTCCCAGTGGTTTTCTTTTCCATTTCTTGCTTCTCTACTCACCCTCACTTGATACCTTGCTATGATATAGATCTGAAACCATCCCGGAACTCACCCGAGGCCCCTGGGACCCTAACCAAATACACCAACAAGTCCTAAAACATCATACGAGCTTAGTCGAGCCTTCAAATCACCTCAAACAATGCTAAAACCTCGAATTATACCCCAATTCAAGCCTAATGAACTTTGAAATTTCAAATTTCTACAAATGACGCTGGAACCTATCCAATCAAGTCCGATTTACCTCAAATTTTACATACAAGTCATAAATGACATAACAGAGATATTCCAATTTTTAGAATCGGATTCTGACCCCGATATTAAAAAATCAACCCCCGGTCAAACTTTCCAAAAATTCGACTTTCGCCATTTCAAGCATAATTCCACTATGGACCTCCAAATAATTTTTCGGATACTCCTAAGTCCAAAATCACCATACGGAGCTATTGAAATTATCAAAACTCTATTCCGGAGTCGTTACATATAAGTCAATATCCGGTCAAATTTTTCAACTTAAGTTTTAAATTATGAGACTAAGTGTCGCAATTCACTCCGAAATCCTTCTGGACCCGAACTAACTAACTCGGTAAGTTATAATACTCAAAACGACCAGCCGGGTCGTTACATTCTCCCCCACTTAAATATATGCTCGTCCTTGAACCTGCCAAGAGTTGTTTCCAAGCCATCAAATCACTGTTCCATCTTACCACACACGTACCCGGAGGTGATCCCATGTCACCCTATTCCACATAGGCCTGACAACACAATACAACTGAAAATCCTTAATTTAACCTTAGCCCAAAAACCTTGGAATTCAATTCCCAACCTTCAGAATTTCTTTTCAAGACACGAATCTTACACTTACACACTGTATGAGTCTGAACATGCTGCATCGAGCTATAACTACAATCACCCAGCATATTACATAACTCGCATGCTCGTAGCACCATTCCTGATCACAATAACTACTCCAAACCAATCAAGTACTAGCATTAAACCCCATATAGAACAAAACCTCATCCCAACACCTTCGTACATTATTATTAATAAAAAAAACACGCAGAATCTCGTAACCCCTTATCAAATCAACAAGTCATGGAGCTCTCTCGCCAAACTATAACCATAATCACTTTCTAATCCAACTTTCAATATTATACTCCCGAATATACCGTAATCAAACCTGTTTGTACCCGTTCTAGGTCCAATGACCTTATATTATTAAAAGCAACTATCCCACAGACACGCCACATCAATATAACTCCAGCCACAATTGCGCAATCCGTGTACCCAATATGGGAGATGTCTCAAGGAAGAAAACTGTATTGCAAGTTCAACAACCTCCACTACAACCACAATGTTGCAACCAACTCCCCAAATTTTGTGAAGAGGATAACCGTAGGCCAGCACAATTGTAGAGGAAGGAAATAAATGAATCTGATAAATTATCGTGGAAATACAATTCCCACACATGGCACGGACAACTCACGTGCCTATAATATAAATCGCCCGACATGGTCACAGGCCTCCAATACCAGCATATCATACAAGAGCAATTTAACAAGTATACTTGTATATGATAATGAAATAAGATTCTCATGCTCCTGGACTGGTATAAATAACACGCCATAGTGTAAGCATGTGCAAAGTCTGCTATCACGCTTCAAATCGGATTTTTAACGCATAAATAGTAACTACCCCGTTTATTCAGGAAATTATCCTTTTTGTAATCTCAAGTGTAGCCCTGATAATTCTAAACAAAGATAAGAACACGAGAAACGTTTTAACTTTACGCTTAATAGTCAACTCTAGGCATATTATAGCCTCTAAGCATCCTTTCGAGTATAAATACCTGCCCCAATGCCCGCACATTGGCTCAACCCTCACACATATGCACACTTATTCCACGTAGCTATCACAAATAATTAATGCAACTAGTGCATCCACTGAGTTAAAATAAAATACTCACCTCAAATAGGCCGCAACCCAAAACAATATACTTCTGAGAACTCCCCGTCTCCAAATTTATTGAACACATGAATCACAATAACTGATCCCAACTCCAGCACTAAAATGACTAACACACCTTCCATTCACGATAATACCATGAGGAATACTTTCATAATTCTTCCTTCCCATATAGCAATAATTTGAATATCAGCAGTTTATCAACCATGTGAGTACCGCAATACTAATTAAACATCTGTAAGTCAAAATACAATGCGCCTTCTAAAATACGTACTCTTTTCATGCAACACCAAGTAGTAATAGTATTCATCTAGTCATTTGGAACCGCCCATGTTGTCTAAGATTTTATGACCATTCTGCCCAAACATCGTTACCTTCCTTCAAGGATGAACTACCACCTTGTACATGTAAATTTAACTTCCGCACAACACATAACATCTCTCTTGCCATCATGTGAAAAGCATAAGAATCTCATTATCAACTCTGGGTCACCAGCAAATTATATATCCGGTTAGTTACAAATCTTTATCTTGCTTCCTTCCAGGAGAAAATCATAATACACAACACGTTTTCCACACCAGTAGAAAATATCCGGTTCAAACCATGGTAGAATTCATCAAGAACACTTTGAAATCCATCTGCACATAACCAAGCTATTAGAACTAAATTCCTCTAACTCGAACAAACCACGTAGTTCACCAAACCCCAAGAATATTGTCACCAAAACATCTGTAGAGTCTCACCATATCATAATCACCCAAAGAACCGATCATATCCATTACCATACTGATCCAACATACTATCAAGTTGTCCTATTTCTACGAGTCCCTTCCGAATTTATCTTCAGATTGATACTTCTCCTTGCTAAAACGCCACGATCTTTAGCCACAACTCACCCCACAAACATTATTTGAGTCTAAGGCCGTTTCATTCACCTTCCTGATACCGAAATATAAAATCCATAATGATATACAAAAAAGCCACAAGTCTCGACACCATCCAACTTAAATCCCAGATTTTAGCCATAAACAAATCTTCTCGATTGCTATATATAATTCTTGAACCCATTAGAAATTTCTTGAGGATCTAATGATTTCATGGTGGATTGAGTTAGGTTTAGGGTGGAATTGATGTAATGAAACACCAAATTAGTAGGGATTACTCACCTTAAAGATGGGAGGAGTTAGAGCTCTTGAGAGAGTGGAGGAAAACCCCAAAATTATTCCAAGATGAATGGGGGAAATGAACCCCCGAAATGAGTACTTAAAAGAAAAGCTTCAAGTGGTAGCATGACAGGTCCAGTGCCAAACCTCTATAGTGCACTGGTTTTCAAAGTTGCTGAAAGGGCTGCTGTGCCACAATCCACACGTTGCACGGACTCTAGCATGCTCCCAGTGATTTTCTTTTCCATTTCTTGCTTCTCTACTCATCCTCACTTGATACCTTGCTATGATATAGATCAGAAACCATCCCGGAACTCACCCGCGGCTCCTGGGACCCCAACCAAATACACCTACAAGTTCTTAAACATCATACTAACTTAGTCGAGCCTTAAAATCACCTCAAACAATGCTAAACCCACAAATCATAGCCCAATTCAAACCTAATGAACTTTGAAATTTCAAATTTCTACAAAACGATGCCGGAACCTATCAAATCAAGTCCGATTGACCTCAAATTTTGCACACAAGTCATAAATGATATAATGGAGATATTTCAATTTTCAGAATCGAATTTCGACCCCGATATCAAAAAGTTAACCCCCGGTCAAACTTCTCAAAAATTCGACTTTTGCCATTTGAAGCGTAATTCCACTACGGACTTTCAAATAATTTTTCGGACATGCTCCTAAGTCCAAAATCACCATACGGAGCTATTGAAATCATCAAAACTCCATTCCTGGGTTGTTTATACATAAGTCAATATCCGGTCAACTTTTTCAACTTAAGTTTTTAATTATGAGACTAAGTGTCTCAATTCAAACCGAAATCCTTCCGGACCCGAACCAACTAACACGGTATGTCATAAAACAACTATGAAGTATAACTTGAGCAGTAAATAGGAGAATATTGCTGTAATACCCAAAACGTCGTTCTAGTAAATTAGTCATATAGTTTGTTAATCAATAATATTACATTTGTAATATCGATAAAACTTATTCCAATTTATTTTTCATATCGATAAAAGCAATTTACTTTAAGAAGGCTTAATGAAAGTGCACCAGAATGATGAGGACATGGAATAAGTTTTTGGTAGACTTCTGTTTTAGTAAATTTTTGAGTAGGAGTGAAGTTTAAGTCATGTATGGTTGGACATTATATTTTTAATAGTAAGTTAGCAAAGGATCTGAAGTAGTAAGTTAACAGTTTGACATGTATAAGCAAAATTTTGAGAGAAGAACTTGGTTCAGATTAAGTGAAAATATTCACTAATTATTGCAGGCTGCTACATGTAGAGATTATGTTAGTTATGTCCTAATTCTAATGGAAGAAGTAAATATTTTCTATTTGCACTTTTATATCACTAAGAGGCTTCTCATTAGGTAATTTCTTTAACTAGTTGATCAAATGAAGATCATATGTTAAGTTTTAGCCTTAAAGGTTTTCTCATAGGTTTTATCTAAGAATTAGAGCCTACTTTATCAACAGATTTGCACTATTTACTTCAGTATCTCAGTTCTCAATTAGAAATAAAATACTATTTGTCTTGATTCACTGCTTGCTGCTAGTACCAATAATCTCCGGTGCTCTTATATGGGAAAATGATACTAAGAATTATTTGAAGAGACTATACAATATTGATTTGAAACAAAAGGTAAAAGCTGAACATACTAGTTGGAGTAAAGAGTGCAGCCTGAGTGTCTAGAACTTCTATTTTTCTTCACATGATCCTTTGATCTTTATACTGGTTGCATCTTGCTCTTAGAGAATTATCTTTATTCACAGACCAAATCTGAAAATAGTTTGGTGCTGGAACTTATTTTTTACTCTTAGGGCATTATTTTTTACTCTTATTCACAGACCAAAACTATTTTTTATTATCTTATGAAATGATGTTATTTCACACGTTAAGTTTTTAATATATAAGCTTTTGAACTAACTTTTCTGTTTTGGTATTGTGATGTTATCTTATATGAAAGGACAATATATAGGGAATATCCCTGAGGAGTTCTGTAATGACCCGTCCAGTCGTTTTGAGTATTATAACCCAGTTCCTCAATTTACTACTCAATTTATGCTTTACAGTTATTTTATGACTTACCGGGTTAGTTGGTTCGGGTTCGGAAGGATTTCAGAGTGAATGGAGATACATAGTCTCATAATTAAAAACTTAAGTTAGAAAAGTTGACTGGATAGTGAATTATGTGTAAACGGCCCTAGATTTGAATTTTGATGGTTCCGTTAGCTCCATTGGATATTTTAGATTTAGGAGCGTATCCGGATTGTGATTTAGAGGTCTGTAGTAGAATTAGGCTTGAAATGGCCAAAGTTGAACTTTTGAAAAGTTTGGATGGGGAGTTGACTTTTTGATATCGGGTTCGAAATATGATTCTGAAAATTGAAATAGGTCTGTTATGTCATTTATGACTTGTGTGCACAATTTGAAGTCAATTGGACTTGATTTGATATGTTTCGGTGTTGAATGTAGAAGTTGAAAGTTTTTAGTTTCATTAGGCTTGAATTAGGGTATGATTCGTGGTTTTAGCATTGTTTAAGGTGATTTGAGGGTTCGACTAAGTTCGTATGATATTTTAGGACTTGTTGGTATAATTGGTGGAGGTCCCGGGGGATTCGGGTGAGTTTTGGATGGTTAACGGAACGAAAGTTTGACTTAAACAATTGCTGAAATTTTTTTGATACCTGTATCTGGTTTCGTTCTTTGCGTTTGCGAGGGGAGCCTCGCGTTCACGAAGAGGAAATTTGGACTATCCCATTGTATGCTTCGCACTCGTAATCGAGGGCACGCGTTCATGAAGGGTCGAGCGGCAAACCTACGTGTTCGTGATCGAGGCCTTGCGTTCGCGAAGGGAAAAACCGACCTGGGGGAAATTGGTCCTCACGTTCGCGAGACCAGGCTCGCGTCCGCGAAGGAGGAAATTCGGGCAGCACAATTTTGTGCTTTGCGAACGCGAGGGTGTTGTCGCATTCGCGAAGAAGAAACGCCTGGTCAGAATGTTTAAGTTCTGAAATGGGACTTCGTCCCATTTTCCGTTTTTGACGGATTAGAGCTCGGGAAGAGGCGATTTTTGGGAGATTCTTAGGAAAAATAATGGGGTAAGTGTTCTTAACTCAATATTGGTCAAATTCTCCAAATCCATGATTGTTTTTAACATTTAATGGGTGAATTAAGTTGGAAAATTTAGAAAACCCTATTGGTTTAATTTGAAAATTTGAGGGTGGAGTTGATGCCGGAATTAGTTAAATCTGATATGTTTAGACTCGTGGTTGAATGGGCTTTCGGATTTTATAACTTTTGTTGGGTTCTGAGATGTGGGCCCCACGGGTGAGTTTTCGGTGAAATTTCGGATTTTGATGGAAAGATTATATTTTCATATGGAATTAATTCCTATAATTTTTATTGACTAAATTGGATTATTTGTGGCTAGATTCGAGGCGTTTGGAGGCCGATTCGCGAGGCAAAGGCATTGCAGAATAAAGAATTTCATGGTTTGAGGTAAGTAACAGTTCTAAATTTGGTCCTGAGGGTATGAAATCCCGGATTATGTGTTATGTGATTGGTTTTGAGGTGACGTACATGCTAGGTGACGGGCGTGTGGGCGTGCACCGTAGAAATTATGACTTGGTCAATTCCATATAACTGTGTAGTTGAATAATCTGTTGATATCCGTACATTCCTCCACGTATTAGAGAAATTAATATATAAAACATGGTTAAACTATGTGTTGACATTGTTGGGACCACAGAGGTCGTGTACATGTTGAATTATTTGCTAAATTGTCGTTTCATACTCAGACACGACTTTTACTTGTATATTACATCTCAGTCTCTCTTGTTCATTATTGATGCATCATATTATTATTGTTGGGCTGCTTATCATGATTTCTGAGAGCCCGAGAGACTCGAGAGATTGATGACTGAGTGAGGCAGAGGGCCTGGTTGTGAGGATATTTATGGGATCGGGTTGCACGACGTAATATGTTTCATTGTTATATGCCATGATTGTCTTGATATAGCGCTTGGGCTGAAGGAGCTCTTTCGGAGTTTGTACACACCCCTAGTGAGAGCAAGTACCTAATGACTGCGAGTGTCGATTACCGATTGCCGAGTGATTGAGAGGAATGAGTGACTGTGAGGAAAGAGTGACTGTGAGGTTTTAGTGAATGGGAGGACTGAGTGACTGTTACTCTGAGATGATGCATTGATTCCATTATTGTTGCATCTCAGCTGTCATATATCACTGTTTTGGAAAACTATGAAAGACATTATTTATGTTTCAGTCAAATTTGATATGAAATTACTGTGGAGTTTTAAATGTTGAACTTGAAAGCATGCCTACCTTTTCATGTTGGAAATTAGTGTATTTGAACTTAGCTGTGAAACTCGTCACTACTTTCAGTTCTTTATTTATTATCGTTACTTACTCAGTTGGTTGTACTCATACTATACCCTGCACTTCATGTGCAGATCCAGGTGATCCCGGACACAGGGGGTGTTGACTCTTTTGCACAATTGATTTTTCGGAGAATCCGAGGTAGTTGTCGTGTTTTGCAGACCTTGTTCTCCTTCCCTATCTCCTTATTTACTGTATTTGGTCTCAGACTATTATATACCATGTTTTCCAGACTTGTGATGTATAGATGCTCATGTACTCAATGGCACCGGGTTTTGGGAGTATATTTATATTCACTATTTGTGGGATTTTTCCCTTAAAATTAATTATTATGTTTTCAATATTTAAAAGAAATTGTGGGTTATTGAGGTTGTCGGCTTGCCTAGTATTAAGATAGGCGCCATCACGACAAGTGTGATTTTTGGATAATGACAAGTTTGCTCACTTATTTTCCACTCCTCAACATGTATAAGTTCTCTTGCTACATTAAATTTTTAGATATTTGCTTTTCTTATGGTTCTTTTTTGACATATAGTGGTTTCTAACCTGGTTTTAATTTTTAACAGGCTGTTAGAAATTGAATGCGATTAGTTTATTCCTTTTTAAGCATTTGCGATAATCTCTAATGATACTTATTTTCTGAAATATAATTCCAAATATGCTTTTATATCACTAGACAAAGTTTTTTGAGGACTGCGAAGAATGCATGTTAGGGTAAATACAATATCTGTTGAAATAAACCCATATAAATGGAGAGGGATTCTGGTGCTAAATCTTCTCTTCCAGAAGCATAAAAAAGATTTGATAAGCCTAATCCACAAAGTCCCTTCTTGTGCTTCTGGTCGATACATATAGAAGATGACTCCAAAATGACAAAACGTGCAGTTCATAGTTTTCTTATATTGTCATAATAGATTATCCCTCAAAATATGTAGTCCTTGAGCTTCTGGTCTTCATCTGGAGACCACAATCCCTTCTTGTGCTTTTGCTTTGGCTTGTCTACTACTGGCTTGTATCTCATTTTCAAACAATTAAACAGGTATTCGTGAATGATATGTTTCTGATGCTTGGAAGATATATATATAGCTTTTGTGTATATATGTCTCTATAGGGAGAAAAAGAGGAGTTACAGAAATATGTGTCATTATTCCAACTACTCAAAGGTGTGGGTGGATAATTCAAAAGATTTTGAATCCTCAATAGGGTCTGTACTTGAGAAGATTGCAATTGTTCTGATAAAAGCATATTGAGTGTAATAAAAAATGCAAGACTAGAAGGATTTTAAGTCCTAAGTTTTTTTCACATGTATAGACTATAGTCACAGATCTCTTTCAACAATTAGGGAGTTTTCGCTACTTCAGCTCGCTAGTTAAAAGTTTAGTTATTTGCTTATTGACTGTATTTTTCCTATTTTTTTTCAGGCACCAGATTTAGGAAGTGGTGTACCATCAACAGTTGAACCAAGAAGATCTTTAGATGAAAGTAGGAGAGGCTAACAGGCGAGTCGGGTTAGATATGGTTCGGATCGAAATCGGGTAATGAAAAAACGGATAAATTACCTGACCCGACCCATATTTAATACGGATAAAAAATGGGTTACCAAATTATCCATGACTTCTTGAATATGAACACTTTTGGGAGAATTCCTAGTCTCCCAAACTTGAAGAACCCCCAATTTGAGGCTTTACAAATATAAAATTTAAACCAATTAGTTATCCGTTGGTTATCAATTTTCTAAATGGATAATATGGTTCTTATCCATATTTGACCCATTTTTTAAAAGTTCATTATCCAACCCAATTTTAGTGGATAATATGGATGGTTAACTGTGTTCTTTTAACCATTTTGTCACCCTAGATGAAAGTAACAATGATGATCGTCCAAGTGTGAATTAGTGATTATTTTGTAGGATCAACTATGAATCTTTTGAATATTACTGTTGAAATACACTTTGAAGCATTAATATTTTGATGATGTAATTTTGGTATACTTGTGTTTTTTATATAATGAATATTTTTCTTATTTAATCTTCTATATTGGGTTAAAATGATTAAAGTGTTATGAAAGTTTCAAAGCATGGCATTCAATAAATAGGATTGTAAATGTGAAAAAAATAAATAGGATTATAATTGTGAAAGGATACTGACGTTATAATAGCAATTCTCTTTTGCAACTACAACGGTTTAAAATCGCCATAATAATCAAATCAAAAAGTCGCATTAAGCAGATTAAAATATGGCGGTTTTCAAACGTAATTACGACGGTTTTATCAGAACCGCCATAATATAATTTTGGCGAATGGGATTGTGGCATTTTCAAAAGCTGTCGTTAGTGTGTATTACGGCGGTCATAAGCCACCATTATATGTGGCATTTTCAGAAGCGGATGAGATATTAGATTGGAAAGTTACAATTCTTACAACTACAAGATAATCTTCAAAGAAGGAACGAGACAAGTGTTATGTATTGAGGGGTGAGACTAGTTCAATATATGGTCCAAGTTAGATGCAAGAATTAAGTGCATGTATGGTATATAGGAAGGTCGTTTCAACTTTTAGCCATAAGTGTTGTCATGTACGTGGCTAGCTACTCAATGGTGGTAGCTACTGAACCTATATGTATACTGTCAGTTTGCTCATAAAAACTCTAACACCCCAATTCTCATCTCTACAATGGTCCCCTAGATTCTGAAAACGAAATGTAACAAAACTAGGGGTGTCAAACGGGTCGAGTCTGATATTTGCGGGTTAAAAATGAGTAATTCAAAAAATAGATTAATTATCCAACTCGATCCGTATTTTAGACGAATAAAAAACGAGTTATCCGGCGGATAATATGGATATCCATATTATACATGATTTCTTGAATATAAATACTTATCGGGGAATTCCTAGTCTCCCAAATTTGAGGAATCTCCAATTTGAGGCTTTACAAATGTAAAAGTTAAACACATTAGTTATCCATTGGTTATCCATTTGGTTAACCATTTTCTAAGTGGATAATATGGTTCTTATCAATATTAAACCCATTTTTAAAAAGTTCATTATCCAACATATTTTTTAATGGATAATATGTGTGATAACTGTTTTCTTTTACCCATTTTGCCACCTCTAAACAAAACCATATACGTAGATATTATAGGATATTTATATGATAAAATAGGATGCAGATGAAAGAAATTCAGATTAAAAATCGTGTCCATTGTCTTTTTCAATCTATTTTTCTAGTTTTTACACATGAATTTTGGATTCGAATCACGGTCTTGTTATAAGGAATTATGATATACGAATTCCAAGTCATGTGGTGAATAATAATTAGATACCAATTTCAAGGGTATTTTTGTTTGATCAACTCATAATCCAAATATCTATATATATATATATATA
>AWOL01S0002044.1:35085-50336 GCA_000715115.1 Nicotiana otophora | reverse complement strand
GATCTTTTATAATTTCTTTGTCATGTATGCCTATGGACTACCTTACCGACAAGATCGAATTGCAAGTTCCATTGCATAGTGCATCTAAGAGAGGCTTTAATTGTATTAATCTAGGTAGGCATAAATTTCATTGGGATGAAGATGTCCATATGCTTTAAAAGGGAGTATTTACACCTATTAGGATTAATTGGGTTAAATTGACACATGGTCACTATCTTGTTTTATTCCCACTGTTGTTTCAGATTAGTGGATGCCATTTACTAGTGCGTGTTTTTTTTTTCTTGCAGGGTCGAAATTCAAGGACGAATTTTCTTCAAGAAGAGGGGAGTTATAGAATCCTAGGAAGATCAACTATATTCAAGGCCAAGTATAGAGCTTAGGAATCTCGAAGAGGGCCCTTAAGAGGATGTCAAGCTAAAGAGTTACAAAACAAGGTCATTAGACTTAAAGTGCAAATAAAGAAGTTGTTAATTAGGAGAAAGAGCTCAAGGATAAAGGATATGGATTGGATAGGTGTTACAATTGTTTTATGGCCCAAAGTTATGTCCAAGAATAAGAGTATCGGATCCCAAGAGACATCCGTTGAAGAAGGTCATAATCAGCCAACTTTTGGACCATTTTGGCACCTAAAATGTGTTCAAACTTGCAGTCCAATAAGTCCTACATGAAGTCACGTTTTTATAACATAAAAATGACTTACATAATGTCATATAAGGGTACAATAGTTGTGCTAGATGACGAGTGAAAGTTGGTGCGAAGTTGCTCGCAAATTTCCTTCAAGATTTCAAAGTCCCAAATTGGTTTTGGACTTTCAACATCATATCCTATGGTAGTTGGACATTTTGTCCAAGGTAGTTAGGACTTTACTTCTTTTTCAAAAATTTCTAAGACTTTGAAGATTCGCTTTGTACTTTCAATAGCATATCCTAAGGTAGTTAGACATTTTGTCCAAAGTATTTTGGACTTTTTGTCCAAAGTAGTTAGGATTTTCTTTCCTTATTGTTTTGGTAGAATTAAGTGACTCCCTCTCTATATAAAGGGGTATATTGTTTGTTTATAGGAATATCATGATAGATAATATCAAGGATATGAATTGACTTGGTGTTACAATTGTTTTACGGCCCAAATTGTTGTCGAAGAAGAGGAGTATTGGATCCCAGGAAACATCCTTTGAAAAAGGTCCTAATCAGCCCATTTTTGGACCATTTTGGCATCTAAAATGTTTCCAAACTTGCAGCCCAATAAGTCCTACATGAAGTCACGTTTTTATAGCATAAAAAGGACTTACGTGATGTCAAATAAGGGTATAATAGTCGTGGTAGAAGTTTAGTGAAAGTTGGTGCCAAGTTGGACTTTCAAGATCATATCCTATGGTAAATGGACATTTTGTACAAAGTAGTTAGGACTTTATTTCTTTTTCAAAAATTTCTAAAATTTCCAATATTGGTTTTGGACTTTCAATATCATATCCTAAGGTAGTTGGACATTTTGTCCAAAGTAGTTAGGACTTTTTGTCCAAAGTAGTTAGGATTTTCTTTCTTTATTTTTTTGGTAGAATTAAGTGACTCCCTCTCTATATAAAGGGATTTATTCTTTGTTTTTAGGAACATCATGATAGACAATATCAACAAAAATTGTGAGATTTTTCTTGTACTATTGTGTGTGGCTACTCTTGGATTTATTCTTCAACGATCAAGAATCAACTTAAGGTGGTAAGATTAAACCCTTTTCGAGATCTTAGATCATTACTAGGTATTCAAGAAAGGTGATAAGTTTAGATTTATTGTTGTTCTTGTTATTATAAAGGGTCATGTTTCACAATTTTTTTCTTATTTTTTAATTCTCTACCAAAGGCGATTACTTCTCTGTTAGCTAATTGTTGTTGCTAGGATTCAACTTAAAGAATAAACTTTTAGAATTCAAGAAACTCTTCTTGAATTCAATCTATTTTTAATTTCTATTTTTTTGTTTGGTTATTTTCTTTTAGCTTCCACACGTTTTTCTTGAATATTAAGGTAACTTCTTTCCTTATTCTAGTGGGTTGTTGGTTTCGTAAATTCTTTCATTTTTGCTTCTACTTACCAATTCCTATTTTTCCTAGGTTTTGTACTTCACGTTTCCTTTCTTTTTCTAACTCCAGATTCTTAACACTAAGGTTGTGACTAGTAAGGTTTATTAATAAATCTAAAGATTAACGACCAAGAGTTGCTTTGAGTGGAAAAAGGTAAGATAAGTGAACATTAGAAGGAAAAGCCAAATTTGAGACACATTTCTTCTAATCTATGTCAAGATGTCTCAAACAGGTAGTTACAGTGGAAGGAGGAGAGCTATGACTCAACAACTGGAAAAGTCAAACTTACAGTATACCGAATGGAAGGAAGACAATAGTAAAATTATTTTCCAAACAAGAGCTAAAGCGATGTCTGTGATTCATGCCCTTAGAATTGACAAAGCATTTGGCTATAACTTAATTAGCACTTATATGGTTGAGAAATTGAACTAGCCTTGTGTTGAGCTTATTGAACCCTACATGTTGAAAGGATTAAAGGTGGATAAAAGAGTGTTATTGCCATTCTATATTGGAAGGTATGAGAATGTGATTTGGTGTGATGTCATTCCCATGAATAGTTTTCATATCTTGTTGGGAAGGCCATGGTATATCTATAAACTTTTTTCATATAGTATGGAAAAAATAGATACTCTTTTGAGGTTAATGGGAAACTCATTCTTGGGCCTTTGACTCCCTCACAAATGTGTGAAGATGAAAAGAGTGTTAAAGAGAATGTGGGAAAATATGAGAGAGAAAAGAATGAGAGGAGGGAGGGAGTGCATGTTGACATTCCAAGAGAGGAAAAAGGAGAGGTTGACTTGAGTGTAAAGAGTGGGATGTAGAGAAAAACTCTTTAGTGTGATAAACAAGGCTAAGGGTGAGGAAAACGTTAGTCTTGTGATAAAAGCCAAAGAGAGTGTAAGCACAAAAAAAGTTCTTTACTTCCTAACCTATTAACCCTTTCTTGTTTTAGTTCTTGTGATTTTATGCAGCCTCGTGTTGAGATACCTTTTGAAAGGGGTGGTGAGGTGCAAAATAATCCTTTGCATGCTTCTGTATGGCCCGACATACCTCAGACATAATTTCCCTTTCCTTGCAAACCGCATGATCCCCTTCATGGAAGATACCTTCAAGAACACCCAATCGTCTTCCTTGAACTCTAAGTCTCTGCGACGAACATCCGAACAGGATTTTTGATGACTCTACGCAGTTTTCAACCTCTCCTTTATGATCCTAACCTTTTCCATAGCCTGATGCACAAGGTCAGGTCCTATTAGTTCAGCTTCTTCAACCTCGAACCACCCAATCGACGATCTACATCTTCTACCATACAAGGCCTCAAACGGCGCTATCTGAATACTGGCATGGAAGTTGTTGTTATAAGCAAATTCTATGAGTGGCAAATGATCATCCCAGCTACCCTTCAAGTCACGCACACAAGCACACAACATGTCTTCAAGCATTTGAATAGTCCGCTCTGCTTGCCTGTCAGTCTATGGATGGAAAGCCGTTCTAAGATTTACCTGCGTACCCAAACCTTGTTGAAATATGTTCCAAAGATTAGCTGTGAACTGGGCCCCTCGATCGGAAATGATGGAAACTGGAATGCCGTGAAGCCGGACTATCTCCTTGATATATAATTGAGCATACTGTTCCCCAGTGTCGGTGGATTTAACCGGCAAACTGTGAGCTGATTTAGTGAGTCGATCCACAATCACCCAAATTGAGTAAAACTTACGCGGAGTGTGCGGTAACCCTACCACAAAATCCATATTGATCATTTCCCATTTCCATATTGGAATTTCTATACTCTGTGCTAACCCACCAGGCTTTTGATGCTCGGCCTTCACCTGTTGACAGTTTTAACATTTTTCCACAAAGTCCGCCATACCCCTCTTCATGTCATTCTACCAATAAACTTCCTTGAGGTCATGATACATTTTCGTAGAACCTGGGTGCACGGAATATCTTGAAGTGTGAGCTTCTGCCATGATTCTTTCTCGAAGACCATCTACATTTGGAACACATAACCTCCCTTGGTACCGTAATGTACCCTCATCCATGCCAAGAGAAAAACACATAGTCTTATGTTTATGAATCCCTTCCTTCAGCTGCACCAACACTGGATCACTGTATTGCTTCTCCTTGACCTCCGTCACAAGCGATGATTCTGCCCTATTCCGCACAATCACTCACCCTTCATTGGAGTCCGCAAGATGAACTCCCAAACTGGCCAACTGGTGAACCTCCCGGTCTAAGGGCCTTTGACATGCCTCCCAGTGAGCCAAACTACCCATAGATTTCCGATTAAGAGCGTCACCACATTAGCCTTCCCCGGATGATACAAAATGTCGATGTCATAATCTTTGAGAAACCTAAGCCACCTTCTTTGCCTTAAGTTCAATTCATTCTATTTGAAAATGTATTGAAGACTCTTGTGGTCTGTGAGTACATCTACATGGACTCCATACAAATAATGACGCCAAATTGTTAATGCAAAAACCACCACCACAAGCTCTAAATCATGATTTGGATAGTTCTTTTCATGATTCTTAAGTTGCCTTGAAGAATATGCTATGACATTACCATGTTGCATTAATACACACCCAAGACCGATCATTGAAGCATCGCAATACACCACAAACCCCTCGGTACCCTCTGGCAGGGTCAATACCAGCGCCGAAGTCAATCTTGATTTCAATTCCTAGAAGCTCCTTTCACAAGCATCGGACCACAGGAACTTAACCGCCTTCTGCGTCAATTAAGTCAATGGAGAGGCAAGAGTGGAGAACCCCTCCACAAACCTCCTATAATACCCGACTAAACCCAAGAAACTATGAATCTTTATTGGAGTAGTAGGTCTAGGCCAATCCTTCACCGCCACAATCTTTTGAGGATCAACCTTAATTCCTTCTCCGGAGACGACATGACACAGGAATGTAACAGATTCAAGCAAAAATTCACATTTCGAGAACTTTGCATACAAGTGGTGGTGATGAAGAGTCTGCTGAACTGTCTTGCGGTGGTCGGCATGATCCTCTCGACTTTGTGAATATACAAGGATGTCGTCAATGAATACTATCACAAAGGAGTCATGAAACGGCTTGAAGACTAGATTCATAAGATCCATGAAAGCTGTCGGGGCATTTGTTAGTCCGAAAGACATTACGAAAAATTCAAAGTGCCCATACCGGGTTCTGAAAGCTGTTTTCTGAATATCCTGCTCCCTTACCTTCAATTGATGGTACCCGGAACGCAAATCAATTTTGGAGAAGAACTTAGCACCTTGTAATTGGTCAAACAAATCATCTATTCTAGGCAATGGGTATTTGTTTTTGATTGTGACTTTGTTGAGCTTCTGGTAATCAATACACATCCGCAGCGATCCAACTTTCTTTTTGACAAAGAGAACCGGTGCGCCCCAAGGTGACACACTCGGTCGGATGAAACCTTTCTCTAGCAAATCCCTTAGTTGTTCCTTTAGCTCTTTTAATTCTACTGGCACCATTCTATAAGGTGGAATGGATATAGGCTGCGTGCCTGGCATCACATCAATCCCAAAATCAATCTCCCTGTCTGGAGGAATTCCAGGGAGCTCATCCGGAAAGACATTGGGGAATTCATTCACAATTGGTACAGATTCAAGTGTAGGCACCTCAGCAGTGGTGTCTGACCAAATGATAAATATACCCCTTCCTGATCATCTTTTTGGCATTAAGGTACGAAATAAACCTACCTTTTGGCATAACATTATTCCCCTCCCACTCAACAATTGGCTCATTAGGAAATTCAAGCCTCATAATTCTAGTTCGGCAGTCCAGTTTGGCAAAACATGAATAGAGCCAATCCATTCCCATTATTACATCAAAATCAATCATCCCTAGCTCAATGAGATCAACCATGGTATCCCAACCACACACCGTGACAACACAACCGCTATAAACCCGCGCAGCCGAAATAGACTCGCCAACTGGAGTAGATATAGACAACGGCTCATGAAGCTATTCCGGTTCTATTCCAAAGCTCGTAGCAACATAAGGAGGAACATATGACAAAGAAGATCTGGGATCAATAAGGGCATACACACCATTAGATTGAATAGTCAATATACTTGTGACGACATCTGGGGAAGCCTCTGCATTATGTCGACCACTAATAGCATAGAATTGACCGGTTCCTACCGAACTCTGTGCACCACCCCTAGATGTACCACATCCTGCGGCTGCTGGAGAGCCTCGAGCTGGAAGGTGCGCTGAAGATGTGGCAGTTGTAGGACTGGATGACTGAGCTGTGCCCCTGCCTGCACCCTGACGGGATGCACAACACTCCCTCTGAATATGACCCCTCATTCCGCATCCATAACATACTGGCATGTCCAGGTAGCAGACTCTCTAATGTATCCTCCCACACTTAGGGCATGTGACCCTCTGCTGCTGCTGGAATATCCCTCCTGATCGGCCCTGATAATGGGACACCCTGCTTCCCTGACCGGGCCTAAAGCGACTCCCCTACTGCTAACCGTGCCCTGATGGTAGGGCAGTAGCTGAAGATTGAGCATAAGACTAGGATGGCCTTGATGATCCTCCCCAAAAATCTAATCTCCCACCTCCGAACGAAAATCCCCAAGGGTGCCCGCTGATCGGGCCCTACTACTACCTTCTTGTTCCATCATGAGCTTTACTTTTCGAGCCTCTGTAGATTGGGAAACTTCCACCATCTTTCCATAGTTCATGTAAGAATTTAGAGCAGCTGTGGCAGCCTCATTAATAACCAAAAGGCTAAGGCCCTGCACAAATCGATGCACTCTTGCCTCCATAGTCGGCATCATATGAACAACATACTTCAACAGGCGCACGAACTCCATATGATACTCCCACACATTCTTACTGCCCTATTTAAGGGTCTCAAACTCTACAGCACAGGCTGCCTTAGTCTCGGCAGGAAAGCAATGGTCTATGAAGGCATCCGCAAATTCACTCCATCTCGCCAGAGGGCTTCCCTCCTCACGGGAATCCTTCCACATCTCAAACCAGGAATATGCCACCCCTTTCAAATGATAGGAGGCCAACTCTACTCCCTCCGTCTCAGTAGCACGCATAATTCGGAGAGTCTTATGCATGTCATCAATGAAATCCTGAGGGTCTGCCCTGGGATCAGTACTTGTGAACACTGGAGGGTTTAACTGAAGGAACCTGTTTACCTTGGAACTGGAAGAATCTCCTTGCAAGCTAAATGAGGTGGGTGCAACATTTGACGTTTGAGCCTGGGAAGCTACTAACTGTGTCAGCATCTGAATAGCTCCTCTAAGATCCCCATTAGAAATACCGGGTCCTGGAGCTGGGGCTGGAGGTGGAACATGTATATAGGCGGGAGGGATTGTGGCACCCTCCGCGGGTGTAGGAACTGGGGTAATCTGTTCTGGAGTAGATGAATAAGGCAGTGTGATAGTAGGGGGACTATCCTCACCCACATTATTAAGTAGGGGATCAACATCCACTCCTGAGGTAGCATTGGCTTCTTGGCCAATTCTCGCTCTATTCTTAGGTGCCATTTGCTGGAAGTTAGAACAATGCACGAATTAGAGGAGAACAACCTCACATTCCGCTCCATTGCACGATATAGAACAATAATGAAGGGTATTATTCCTAAATGTCCAAGTAGCCCCCTAATTATAGATGTCGTCGACAACACGCTGATAATAAGGGCTCTACTAGACACGGCTTCGAGACATCCTAGGATACTTTAAAACCTTAGGTTGTGATACTAAGTTTGTCACACCCCAACCTTGGGGAGCGCGACCGGCGCTAAGCCGAGTGAACCTGGTCGAGCAAGCCTATTAGACCTTCCCTACCCAACTCATTCATGATCTGAAAAGAGGACGCATTACCATCTGCTAAACAGGGGAGAGATAAGATATACATGCATAAACGTTGCTAGTCTATTTTTCATTATATATATTATGCCATAGTTAAGTTTTCAAAATACAACTTAGTCAAGTGACCACTCCGATACCCATACACGACCCACATAAATGTCTACGGAGCCTCTAATGATAAAAAAGACCAACATGATAGTGCCGGCAACAAGGACCCGGCTATACCTCAAAATGTGAAAACTTCTGCAAAAGAAGGACTACATGACCCCAGGAGGAAATGGGGCTCACCAAGACTGTTGTAATGAGTGTGAGGGAGAGCACCACTATCTGCGATCAGCTCTATCTGCGATGGAACCACCTACATCCATTCCAAGATGTAGCGCCCCCGGCAAAAGGGACGTTAGTACTATTGAATAGAACTAGTATGTAAGGCAAAGACCAATCTTAGTAGAATGAACAGTGAAACAAGGAGAAAGCAGTCATAATAATTTAATAACTTCTTCATAGAAATACATAGAAACACAAAGTAAGGATCACATAATTTTCTATTCAATCTTTCCTTCTTTTTAGGATAATAATCTTTAGTTCCAAATGCCACAACTCACAATGCCACCATGTTTTTACACGGAGTCCGATCTCTGCCCGACCGGCTAAGCCATCTCAGGTGAGACATATCCATATACACAATGTAAATCAATAATTCCAACACAAATGCCACCATGTGTACAGCATGGAGTCCGATCTCGGCCCGATCGGCTAAGCCATCTCACTTGAGACATAACCTCTTTCAATTGTTCACTAAATTCACATTTTGTTCCCATCTTTGGTTACATGGCACAACCAGCCTCATTTATTAAGTAGTTCTTGGCACTTGGGAATATTTTACAATTCAAGTCTTTCCCTTTTATCAGTTTAAATAACATCATCATTCATGTCGATCAGTACCATCACATAAGGCATTGCACATATAAGGGAATGAACTTGGAAAATCATAATAACGTTCTCAAGTAGCATGATGACATGGTAAACATCTAAAACAGTTAGGGAACATGAATATTTCAACCCAACACACTAAGGCAATCAATTCTAGTATGATCAAGTCGGAACTTACACAAGTTATTCGGACACCAGGAGCTCGATTCTAAGAAGAAGAGAATTAGCCATACATACCTCAATTGCGGTTCTTTAGACTCTATAATTATCTGGAACCCTTAGGAACCTCAATCTATTTTAGCAATATACAAATTGAACCCAAAATTAGGAAAAGATTTATGGTTCTATCTAATTTTTGTTTTTCACACTCTTTATCACACACGCATGCAAGATAAACCACCCTCTTACCCATGAAATATCACACTAGTACCACATTATAGCTATGTTTGAAATTAAGAGCTGGGGTGATGAAGTCTTACCATTTTGGATGAAGAATTTGGTGCTCTACTTGAATATTTCCAAAGCTTTAAGTGATGATTGAAGATAAATTTGATGAAAACTTAGGCCCTCCCTCTTGAACCCTCTCTCTCTCACTCTAGAAATATCAAAAAGTGGGCTCAAAACAGACTAAAGGGGTGTTTTAACAGAATGGGGGTCGGGTTTTAAATTAATAAAAAAGGTGCCCCGACATAGGTCTGCGGTCGCATATGCGACCGCATAATTGTTATGCGGTCCGCAAAGTGACCGCAAAAATGGCCCTCAAGGGCCTAAACTTTCGGCCCCGATATGCGACAAGTATGCGGTCCGCATACTTGTTCTGCGGTCGCATAATGCACTGCAGAATTCCCTCCGTAGAAACCAAAGAGGAATTATGCAACAAATATGCGGTCCACATAGTGATTATGTGGTCGAATAATCGACCGCAAAACCAACCTTAAATTGGCCAAACATTCTACTATACTCTACGACCATTATGCGATCTGCACAGTGATTACGCTGCCGCATATGGGCCGCAGAAATGCGTTCTTCTGCGAAACATTTTCCTCTAAGTCTGTAGGGTACTGTTCCATCCAAAAAGTCCGAACCGTGGCGACCAAGCTCGCCGCGAAAAATTTCTACTATAATAACGCAAGAATCTTTCTTGGTACCACGAAAACCCGTGTTTTTGGTTAAAATTTGTACGGGGCCTTACATCCTCCCTAACTTAAGATCATTGGTCCTCAAATGAGGATCAAGGTTCACTTAACATAGCTTCAGTTATACCACATACCATCAGCCCCAAATTTGCCTGACTTCCTAACTTCCTGAAAATTTCGCGGGAGTTTCCTTTGTATTTAGGCCTATCCACCTGCCAGAGAGCCCCCAAAACACACCTTAGCAACATATATAAAATTAAATGACACAACAGAATGCAAAATAACACAAACTGAAGCCTCACGGGGGACATATAACTAGAACATAGTGTCTTTATATAAGCCGAACAAGTAATACAAAAATTTAGGGGGGACAAGTTTATAGATCTATTACATGGCTTTTCAAACAAATGAGAGTACTTTTTTTTTCATTTCATTCTCGGCTTCCCAAGTAGCTTCTTCGACTTGCTAGTTTTGCCATAATACCTTTACGGATGCAATTTGTTTGTTCCTCAATTTTTGGACCTGTCAATCAAGGATAGCAACCGGAATCTCTTCATATGACAATTCTTCACTAACCTCGATGGTCTCAACCGGAACAATAGCGGACGGATCTCTAACTACCTTCTTCAACATAGACACATGGAATACCGGGTGCACTAATGACATCTCATGTGGTAGCTCAAGCTTGTACGCCACCTAACCTATCCTTTGAATAATTCTATATGACCCGACATACCTCGGACATAATTTCCCTTTCTTTCCAAACCGCATGATCCCCTTCATGGGAGATACCTTCAAGAACACCCAATCGTCTTCCTTGAGCTATAAGTCTCTACGACGAACATCCGAATAGGATTGTTGATGACTCTAAGTAGTTTTCAACCGCTCCTTTATAAACCTAACCTTTTCCATAGCCTGATGCACAAGGTCAGGTCCTATTAGTTCAGCTTCTCCAACATAGAACCATCCAATCGGCGATCTACATCTTCTACCATACAAGGCAAGCACACAAGCACGCAACATGTCTTCAAGCATTTGAATAGTCCGCTCTGCTTGCCTGTCAGTCTGCGGATGGAAAGACGTTCTAAGATTTACCTGCGTACCCAAACCTTGTTGAAATGACTTCCAAAAATTAGCTGTGAACTGGGCCCCTCGATCGGAAATGATGGAAACTGGAATGCCGTGAAGCCGGACTATCTCCTTGATATATAATTGAGCATACTGTTCCCCAGTGTCGGTGGATTTAACCGGCAAACTGTGAGCTGATTTAGTGAGTCGATCCACAATCACCCAAATTGAGTAAAACTTACGCGGAGTGTGCGGTAACCCTACCACAAAATCCATATTGATCATTTCCCATTTCCATATTGGAATTTCTATACTCTGTGCTAACCCACCAGGCTTTTGATGCTCGGCCTTCACCTGTTGACAGTTTTAACATTTTTCCACAAAGTCCGCCATACCCCTCTTCATGTCATTCTACCAGTAAACTTCCTTGAGGTCATGATACATTTTCGTAGAACCTGGGTGCACGGAATATCTAGAAGTATGAGCTGTTTCCATGATTCTTTCCTGAAGACCATCTACGTTAGGAACACATAACCTCCCTTGGTACCGTAATGTACCGTCATCCATGCCAAGAGAATAAACTGTAGTCTTATGTTTATGTATCCCTTCCTTTAACTGTACCAACCCTGGATCACTGTATTGCTTCTCCTTGACCTCCGTCACAAGCGATGATTCCACCCTATTCCGCATAACCACTCGCCCTTCATTAGAGTCTACAAGACAAACTCCCAGACTGGCCAACTGGTGAACCTCCTGGGCCAAAGGTCTTTGACATGCATCCAAGTTAGCCAAACTACCCATAGATTTCCGACTAAGAGCATCCGCCACCAAACTAGCCTTCCCCAGATGATACAAAATGTCGATGTCATAATCTTTGAGTAACTCAAGCCACCTTCTCTACCTTAAGTTCAACTCCTACTATTTGAAAATGTATTGAAGACTCTTGCGGTCCGTGAATACATCTGCATGGACTCCATACAAATAATGACGCCAAACTTTTAATGCAAAAACCACCGCCGCAAGCTCTAAATCATAAGTTGGATAGTTCTTTTCATGATTCTTAAGTTTCCTTGAAGCATATGCTATGACCTTACCATGTTGCATTAATACATACCCAAGACCGGTCCTTGAAGCATCGTAATACACCACAAACCCCTCGGTACCCTCTGGCAGGGTCAATACTGGTGCCGATATAAATGCATAGACGTTGCTAGTCCATTTTTCAGTATATACATTATGCCATAGTTAAGTTTTCAAAATACAACTTAGTCTAGTGACCACTCCGTACAAGCTGTTCTACCAATATGCCACACAAATCCTACCTACAATCGCATACCATGAAATAAGTGCACCAAACAAGCGACAAATTCGATGTACCCATTAATTGAAGAGAATCAAATGAGAGAACTGCCTCACAAACTCAACAGATACCACCATGAAGCACAATGCAATGAAGCCATCACACATGGGACAAAAACAACATAGGAATTACGCCCAAAGGATCATGTCGCAACATAACTCTGATATGATGCGTGACCCAATTGAAACACTTGTACACATAGGATACGTCAAGCCGTGATTCTCACTATCAACAACCGTATACACATCTATAACAAACACATGAAGTGCATGACCATAGCCATGCAAAAATGAATAGCACAATATACCACAAATAGAAAGACCACAACCAAAGGCGCAATTAACAATTCAATACCCCGAGAATCATCTCGCTCGAATTTCGCCATAAGGCCCCCAATAGAATTGCATCAGGTAAAAGTAATCAATAGATCACAAACCATCATAGCATATGAGAGTAACACATGGAACATATCAGAACACGAATAAGATCCACTCCAACTGATAACACATCCCTCCACAATACCTGTGTTGGGTAGACAAATCTGACCACTAATGATAACACATTCTCATTAGGCCCACTAATGGCCTCCAAATCAATTCCGATCCTCCCAAAATAGGTATATAACAATAGCAAATTTGCACAATAATCGATCTATAATACATTCCTATGAGAATCCTCTTCGTCTTCCAATCCCTAGAATACCATAATCTCTCGATCCCAACTACATTATTCAAATTACTGACATATTCATCATACACAATAATTCCAGATAAATACTTCCATAATTCCTTATTGCCACATAGATAAATCTTAACATCAGTATTCAATCAATCGGGCCATTAGCGTAATACATGTCAGGCATCTTCAAGTCAAAGCATAATGCGCCTTTTAGAGTGTGAACCTTTCTTAGGTGGTACCAGATAATGCTAGCATTCTTCTAAACACCTAAAACCGTCCATGCTATCTAGAACTCGTGACCCCATACAGGACAAAAATCATAACACACAATATATTCCTTATGCCGTTGACAGACATCCAACCTAAGCCATCCTCTACACTATCAAGAACTATTCGAAACCCGTCCACACATAACTAAGCAATCAGAACTGAATTTCCCTAACTTAACCAAGTCACGCAAGCCGTCAAACCCAAGTGTATTGATACAAAACACCGGTAAAGCATCACCACATCAAAGGAACCAATTACCTTTATTACTATACTGACCCTACACTACAAGCTGACCAATTTCTTCGAATCCTTCTTAACTTGCCTTCACGTTAACACTTATCCTAGCTAGTACACTATGATCCTAAACCAAAGATCACCTCAAGAGATCCTAGCACGAACTACGTCATCTAAAAGCCCATAAACCATTGTATTTGTAATGCCCCGTAAACGTTTACCTAAAACCTGGGGTTTTGTGGTGCCGAGGTAGGCGTATGTGTTAATGTTAGCTTGGGTATGGAATTTTTTTGTTGAACAACACTCTGCAGAGTTGAAGGAAAATGCTTTGCAGAAAAAGTCATTTTTACGGCCCAATATGCGACTGCAGAATCGCTCTACGGGCCGCAAAATGGCAACAAAGTGAGGCAGTCAATTGGGCAACTTTTGGATGTCATTTCGTGGCCAATTATGCAACCGTAAAATGATTTCGTGGGACATACATCAATCGTCAAACCAACATAGAGCTTTTTCAGAGGGAAGTTCTGCAACGCATTATACGACCGTAGAACGGGGGTATGCGGGCCGCAAAATGGCCGCGAACCCAGGAAGTGGTGCCCAAATCCGGAGGTCCATTTTGCGGACTGCAGAAGCATTATGCAGTTGCATATGCGACCGCAGACTAGTGTCGGGGCTCCTATTTTTCTAATTTTTGAACCCGACCCTATTCTAACAAAACACCATTGGGGATCATTTTAAAGGGGAAAAACATATATTTCTAGAGTGAGGGAGTGTCATAGAGTGAGAAAAGGAGTTCGTAAGCTTCATCCACCAATTCTTACTCAAATCTTGGAAGATTAATAAGGAAAGCATACTAGTTCTTCATCCTAGATGTAAGATTCTACACCCTAACCCTTAATTTCGAAATTTAACTAGAAATGGGCAATTACTAAGATAATTCATGGGTATGAGAGTTGTTTATTTTGCATGCATGTGTTATCAAGGGATGTTGGGAGATTATTGACCTAAAAATAGCAAATCATGGGTTGTGGGATGATGGAATCCTCCATAAAAGGACCTTGACACCTTAATATGCACCTAGTATTTGATAAAATGCTCGAATGAGCTAGAACCATGATCATCTTCCTAATTTTGTTCAATTTGTTACATTTATAAAATAGATCAAAGTTGCTAAGAATTACGGAACATTGTAGAGTCTAAAGAAGCTCAAGTGAGGGCTGTTGGCTTAACCCTTCTATTAAAATTGAACACCATAATATCCATGTAAGTCCCGAGTTGCTCATTGTGAATTGATTAACCTTGATAAGCTGGTGTCAAAAGACATCTGTGATCAATATGTAATTCAATACTATTGGTATATTGTACTACTATTTGAGAATGTGTTCAAAGTATGGGTTGTATATCTAAATGCCTTGACTTCAAGTTGTGTTTCAAGTGAAAGCTAATGAAAATTGTGTAAGCAACCGTAATGCGCCTAAGACTCTTATTTGCTCATATGTGTGCTTAAATGTCTTAAATAGAAATGCCTTGTTGTTGGAAAGTCTATGATGATGGTTGAATGTAAAAAGGTGTGCATGAAATACGAAACATGAAATACAAAATATGTAATGCGCAATGTGAAATATGAAACACGGCCAACGTGCCAAG
>AWOL01S0002039.1:0-18022 GCA_000715115.1 Nicotiana otophora | reverse complement strand
TTTTTTTAAAAAGGGTGTAAATCCTTGATTACTGCAGTGTAATTTTCTTTGATTAAACTTTCGATTTTTAGTTTTTAAATATTTTCTTGGAGCGGAAGTGTGAAATAACATAGTTGATCTAGTGAAAGAATAATTCCTAGTTCATGACTGTGTTTGCTTTTACTCTTGTCGTCCTAGTAAAAAGAGTATATACAAGCTTAATTAATAGCTGGCTGAAGATATGGAAGCTAAGTACGTATTAAGGAGATTTTAATTCTGGTTTGTGAAACTCTCTGAGTTGAACGTAATTGCGAGAAGAAAGAAATGGGGAAGTTTAATAAAAATCTCAGGATAAAAGTGTGTGGAGATTCCAGAGTTTAATAATACTATAGATTATATTAAGTGAAAGATGGTTTTGGCAGTTCCCGATTGCCCTTAGCTATTATAGATGGTGAAGGCCTACTGTGCATTTCTGATGACAGGAGCGTAGATACAATATTAGTATCAGGCTCGGAAGAACAGATAGTTTTTGCTTAAATAAATTATGCAATAAGCGATGACTTTTTCACTGATCAAGATTTGACACCGAACGACGTCATTATAAATCCGCTTGTTAACATAAACCCCATCCTTATTCAAAGAGGAAAAACAAAAAAAACACAAATGTAATATGGTCAAATTTTCATGACATTTGTTATGACATAATATCCATTATAACAAATTTATGGTTCATGACATTTGCCATGACATAATATCCATTATTAGGCCAATGATTTGTTGCTATAAATAGAAGAGTTTCTCCTCATTTGTAAACACACCAATTCAAGAGCTTTTCACTCTTGTCTTTCTTTCTCCTCCTTTATTTCATTATAGAGTATTTTGTAAGAGAGTGAGTGTTGAAAAATACTTGCGTGAACCCTTTCTTTGGAGTGATCTTGTGAGATTATTTTCTTGGGGTATTTAGGACTAATTAGAGTATTTACTCTAATTTTGTATTTTCTTTTGTACTCTTGTTGGTATAGTAAAATTGTTCCTCTCCACTTGTGGACGTAGGTCACCTTAACCGAACCACGTTAAATTTGTGTCTTCTTTATCTTCCTTAATTGCCGTTATTATCAACTTGCATTGTTTTTGTTATTTTCATTATAACGTTGTTTGGCTAAATTTCGCACTACCCGGTAACCCGATCCTAACAAATTGGTATCTGAGCCAGATCTAACCGGATTAGTTTAAATAGCCAAAATGACTCTAACAAAGTCTAGTGTTGAGAAATTTGACCGAAGTACAAATTTCAGAATGTGGCAATTAAAGATGGAAGCTATCCTAATTCAGGATGGCTTAGATTTGGCACTGCAAGGAAAGGAAAAGATGTCGAATAAAATGACGGACGAGGAGTTTGCCGTCAAAGATAAAAAGGTAAAAATAGGTATTATTTTAAATCTTTCAAATGAGGTTTTGCGTGAAGTTGCAGCAGAAAGCTCAGCCAAAGGCATATGAGAATAACTTAAAACCATATATATGAAAAGAACAATAGAAAACAGGCTTTACCTAAAGCAAAAACTCTAAACTTTTCGTATGGCTGAAGGTACCTCTATACTTACACATCTTGATACTTTTGATTCTCTTCTTATGGATTTAAGTCACATAGATGCTGAAATCAAAGATGGGGATCAAGCTGTATTATTGCTTGTTTCCTTACCCAGTCGTTTAAACATATAAGAGATACTATGCTTTATGGAAACGATAATATCTCATATAAAGATATCAAATATATTTTGAAATCAAAAGAACAAATAGATAGAGATATTACTGGGAAAACTAGTGGGAACCAAGAGGAAGGCTTATTCATAAGAGGTATATCCAATAAGAAAGATTTAAGTAGTGAAAAACCTAAATCAAGGTCAAAATCCAGATACAAAAATGTCATGTGCAAATATTGTCACAAGAAAGGTCACATTATTTCTGAATGCTTTAAATTGAAAAACAAAGAAAAGCATGCAAAAAAGAAAAATGAGCACAAAAATACTGACACTGCCGAAGCAAGTGTAGCTGCTGATGAGACTGAGAAAACTATTTTTTTAGCAACTAATTATAGTTTCAAATCTAACAATGAGTAAATTTTAGATTCGGGTTATTCTTATCATATGTGTCCCAATCGGGATATATTTACCACATATGAACCTATTGGAAGTGGAGTTGTCTTGATGGGCAACAATGTTGCCTGCAAAGTTATTGAAAAAGGTACAGTTCGAATCAAAATGCACGATGGTGTAGTGAGAACTCTCACCGATGTTAGACACGTTCCTGACTTGAAGAAAAATCTCATCTCTTTGGGCACTCTAAAATCTCTTGGGTGCAAGTACACAGGTGAAGGTGGAGTTCTGAAAATTTCTCATGGTGCTCTTGTGATCATGAAAGCACGCAGATTTGGTACGTTGTATACTCTTTTGGGATCTACTGTTACAGGTGTTGCTGCAGTTCCAATATCAGATAAATCAGATTCTGACACTACCAAATTGTGACATATGCGATTGAGGCATATGAGTGAAAAGGTCTTTCCATTCTCAGCAAAAGAGGTCTCTTATGTGGCTAAAGTACCGAAAATATGGAGTTCTCTGAACATTGTGTGTTCGGGAAGCAGAAAAGAGTCAGCTTCAAATCTCCAGCGATTCATAGAACAAAAGGTACTTTGGATTACATTCATTCAGATCTTTGGGGTCCTTCACGTACCCCATCAAAAGGTGGTGCCAGGTATATGTTAACTTTCATTGATGATTATTCAAGGAAAGTTTGGGTTTATTTCCTGAAAAATAAAAGTGATGTTTTATTAAATTTCAAACAATGGAAAGTTTTGATTGAGAAGCAAACGGGAAAACATGTTAAGCAGCTTAGAACAGATAATGGCTTGAAATTTTGTAATGATGAATTCAATGAATTTTGTAAGAATGAAAGAATTGCTCGACATCGTACTGTGAGAATGACACCTCAGCAAAATGGTGTGGCAGAAAGGATGAATAGAACTCTTTTGGAAAGGGCTCATTGCATGATTTTAAATGTTGGATTGACAAATGACTTTTGGGTAGAAGCTATCTCTATAGCTTATTATATTGTCAACTGAGCTCCTTCTGCACCTTTGAACTTTAAGACTACAGAGAAAATGTGATCAGGTACTCATGCTAATTATTTTGATTTAAATATATTTGGTTGCCCTGCATACATGCATGTAAATGATGGAAAATTAGAGCCAAGGGCTCAAAAGTATATTTTTCTTGAGTATGCATCTGGGGTGAAAGGATACCGACTATGGTATCCTGATNCTAATTATTCTGATTTAAATATATTTGGTTGCCCTGCATACATGCATGTAAATGATGGAAAATTAGAGCCAAGGGCTCAAAAGTATATTTTTCTTGAGTATGCATCTGGGGTGAAAGGATACCGACTATGGTATCCTGATCCCACGACACCAAAATTTATAATTAGCAGAGATGTAACCTTTGATAAATCCTCTATATTACATTCTAGAAAATAGTCTTCTAGTTCTTGTAATACAAATAAAGGAAAGAGTACACAGAACCAGATGGAGATTGAGATTGGCATTCCTTCTAAGCCAAGCTCATCCACTTTGGAGCAAAATACAGTTGAAACTCCTGAAGTTGAGACAGAAGCTGAAATTCCTGAAGTTGAGACGGAAGTTGAAATTCCTGAAGTTGAGACTCCTGAAGTTGAACCAGAAGAAGAGGAGTATTCTATAGCCAAATATAAACAAAGAAGAGAAGGCAAACAACCATTAAAATTTGGAGATTATCTTGCATTTGCTTTTTCAGTTGCACAGGAAACTGAAGAAATTGGAGAACCATCAAAATATTCAGAAGTAGTTTCTGGTGCTGACTCAGCCAAGTGGCTGATTTCAATGAATGAAGAAATTGAGTCTCTCCACAAGAATGGTACTTGGTCTCTTGTGAAGCTGCCATCAGGAAAAAGAATTGTTGGTTGCAAATGGGTCTTCAAGAAAAAGGATGGCATTCCAGGGGTTGAAGATGCGAGGTATAAGGCACGATTAGTTGCAAAGGGCTATAGTCAGGTACAAGGAGTTGATTTTAATGATATTTTCTCACCTGTTGTTAAACATAGCTCTATTCATGTCTTGCTTGCCTTCGTTGCCATGTATGATTTGGAATTAGAACAACTTGATGTTAAGACAGCTTTCTTACATGGCGAACTTGAGGAACAAATATACATGCATCAACCCAAAGGATTTGAAATTGAAGGAAAAGAAGATCATGTTTGCTTGTTGAAGAAATTCTTGTATGGTATAAAAGGTTTGATTCCTTTATGTTGGGTTATGGTTATTCGAGGAGCATGTATGATAGTTGTGTTTACTTTCAAAAGTTAAATGATGGTTCATTTGTGTACCTATTATTATATGTTGATGACATTCTCATTGCTGCTAAGGATTTAACAGACATTCACAACTTGAAAAGTCAGCTGAAAAGTGAATTTGAGATGAAAGATTTAGGAGCAGCTAAGAAAATCCTTGGCATGGAGATCAAAAGATATCGAAAAACCAACAGGCTATTTCTGACCCAGAAGAAGTACTTGCAGAAAGTCTAGGAGAGGTTTGGCATGAAAGATGCTAAACCAATTAGCACCCCTCTTGCTGCTCATTTTAAGTTATCAGCTGCTCAGTCCCCCATAGTCAGAGGAAGAAGAGAGGGACATGGCACATGTTCCTTATTCCAGTGCAGTCGGCAGTATTATATATGCAATAGTTTGTACACGTCCAGACATTTCACAGGCAGTGAGCATGGTAAGCCGGTGTATAGCTTGCCCTGGTAAAGCACATTGGCATGCTATGAAATGGATTCTCAGATACTTGCGAGGTACTTCAAACACATGTTTGGAGTTTGGGAGAAATACTAACACTTTGGTTGATTTTGTAGACTCAGATTATACAGGTGATCTTGACAAAAGAAGATCACTGACAGGCTATGTATTTTGCATCAGTGGTTGCGCTATTAGCTGGAAAGATACATTATAACATGTAGTAGCTTTATCTACTACCGAAGCAGAATATATGGCAGTGACCGAGGCGATCAAAGAAGTTTTATGGTTGAAGGGTCTATTTGCGGAACTCAGTTTACACCAAAGTGGTATTACCATTTTCTGTGATAGTCAAAGTGCCATTCACTTGATTAAAGATCAAATATATCATGAGAGGATGAAGAACATTGATACAGTATCATTTCATCCGAGAAACCATTGCTGAAAGAAAAGTCTCTGTTCAGAAGATCAACACTAGAGACAATCCTGCTGACATGTTCACAAAACCTCTTCTAGTGTCCAAGTTCAAGCTTTGCCTGAACTTGATTGGCATTTATGAAGAATGATTTTGCCCATTGGGGGGGAGGGGCGGGGGGATTTGCAGAGAAGGTGGAGCAAATTTACTATATATAAGCCGAAATTAGACCAAGATGGAGATTTATAATATGGCCAAATTTTCATGACATTTACCATGACATAATATCCATTATAATAAATTTGTGATTCATAATATTTGCCATGACATAATATCCATTATAACAAATTTGTGGATCATGATATTTTTCATGACATAATATCCATTATTAGGCCAAGGATTTCTTGCTATAAATATAGGAGTTTCTCCTCATTTGTAAACACACCAATTTAAGAGCTTCCACTCTTGTCTTTCTTTCTCCTCCTTTATTTCATTATCAAGTATTTTGTAAGAGAGTGGTGTTGGGGAACACTTGTGTGAACCCTTTCTTTGGAGTGATCTTGTGAGGTTATTCTCTTGGGGTATTTGAGACTAATTAGAGTATTTACTCTAATTTTATATTCTCTTTTGTACTCTTGTTGGCATAGTAAAATTGCTCCTCTCCGCTTGTAGACGTAGGTCACCTTGACCGAACTACATTAAATTTGTGTCTTCTTTATCTTCCTTAATTGCCGTTATTATCAACTTGCATTATTTTTGGTATTGTCATTATAACGTTGTTTGGCTAAATTTTGCACTACCCGGTAATCCGATCCTAACAACAAAAATAGAAAAAACCCAACAGCCATCCACCATTGTCACGTTCCTTCCACTGCCGCCGAACTACTCACCAACATCATGGTTGGAGGTGGCGCTACAAGCCAAGGACTGGCCTACAATTTCACCATGGAGAACCAACCGGTCACCCTAATCGTTCAAAACCCTGCGCATCTGGCGAGGGTAACGGTGGAGGCCCTAAATAGGGCTTTGGCAGCCTTTGGCCCAAGCCTCAGACAGGCAATGAGATTCAACGGCAACATGCAACCCAATCTAGACCCACCACTGATCAACACCTTCATCTCCCAAGCTTTCCAATCAATCCCCTTCTTCTCAGACCTAGTAGTGGAGGACCCAACATCGTCTCCAGTGTTTGTAACTATTGAGCCCTAATCCCAACAAATTCCATTGTCTTCTGTACCACTCGAGAAGAACCATCGCCGCCTCTAGGGAACATCACAAGGGAGATCAATAGACCCACCCTAGAGCTCCTGAAAAGGAAAACCCATATGCCCCTCTACGCAGAGACTCCCTCATGTTGGACTCTGTCAGAGCAATCGAGTTCAGTGTGGAGAACAGTGAGGTTCTTGTGTTCCTGTATCCCAGGGCCCTGACCAAATGTGGACTAAGCCTAGTCTCCCATCATAGTCAAGGTGTGACAAAACCACTCCTGAATCTAACCCTAGTACCGAGCATGCGAAGCAGGGATCAAAAGAAATCAATGACGCTTCCCCAGGGGATGGAGAAGGCCCACAAAAACCAGTCCCCCACCCGCCAACCACCCCTAATGAATTACATCATATGGATTGTTAGGGGGTGGAAACATGGCAAAGTTCAGGAGACGTCGCCTTGATATAGTGCAACTCCACAAACCAATAATGCTGGTACTATTAGAAACAAAGATGGATGACCATAAGAAATTGACTGAGGATCTGCATTTTGATGCTCATCCAGTCTCCGGCAGTGGGGTTGTCAGGTGGGATTGTTATGATGTGGAAAGAGGATTGCGTGCAAGTTGATTAGGTATCCACTTCCCCTCAAGGCATCCATGTCATAGTGAAGATACTTCCATCCCATACTCCCTGGTTATTCTCTGCAATTTATGCTAGCACCATATTAGCTGGTAGGAAATTGTTAAGGGATTATTTAGTTACTGTCTCTAAGAACAATACTGAAATTGGTTTGTAGGTGGAGACTTCAATGAAGTATTACAGGCTAGGGATAAGTTTGGGGGTAAGCCCATTAACTCAAACAGTAGCAACATCTTTTGGAACTGCCTCAATGAATGCAAGTTAGTTGACTTAGGATACAAAGGCGGTAAATACACTTGGACAAACAAGAGAAACAAAAATAAGAGTAGTCTCATCTTAAAGAGGATAGATAGATGTTTTGCTAATGACTGTTGGATTTCTCAGTACCCTGAGGCTACTATAAACCATCTCCCTAGGAACCACTCAGACCACATCCCTGTGCAAATAAGGCTAAAGGGGATACTATCAATAACTCTAATAGGCCCTTCAGGTTTGAATCAATGTGGACTAGCCACCTTTCCTTTCCTAACATCATCAATGAGGCCTTCACCCCTAACTCATCTTTAATCTAATTAACCAACACCTTTAAAAATGTAGTGACCCAGTGGAACATGCTTACTTTTGGTAATATCTTCCACAAAAAGAGAAGGATCCTGATCAGGATTGCTGGAATCCAAAAATTTCTCAATTACCTGTTTAGCAACTTCCTGCTGAATTTGGAAAGTAGCTTGACTAGAGAACTGGATTCCATCCTCAAGAATGAGGAAGGCTTTTGGAAACTCAAGTCAAGGTTCAATTGTCTAACTGAAGGTGATCCCAACACCAAGTTTTTTCATACCTCCACCCCCAATAGGAGAAGGAGGAACAGGGTTATATCCCTCAAAGAGGACAGTGGGAACTGACTCTATGATCAAGGGGACGTTAAGACCTCCATAATGCACTTCTTCAAGAGCCTTTACACTTTCTCCCACACTCAAGCCCCTATTCTTACTACCAGTCTTCTCGACATGACCCACAATTTCTCAAACTTCCAAAGAGATAGCTTGGATAGGCCCCTAGAGGATAGGGAAATCAAACTGGCTATTTTCCCCTTTAAACCATTTAAGGTTCCTGGCCCTGATGGGCTTCACCCATTCTTTTACCAGAGGTACTAAAGCATTGTGGGGAAATAAGTGATTGACTTCTGCAAGTCATGTTTAGACACACACTCCATGGATGAGATCATGAACCAAACTCTTCTTTGCCTCATCCCCAAGTGCCCCAAGCCACCATGCTAAAAAACTCCAGACCAATAGGGCTTTGTAATACCATCTACAAGACCATCACAAAGATCATTGTCAATAAAATTAAGCCTCTCCTCCCTGCCATTATTGGCCCTAGCCAGGCAAGTTTCTTATCAAATAACAGGGCCTCAGACGATACCATCATTGTCCAAGAATACATCACCCTCTTTGAAAAAATGAAAGGGAACCAGGCTCACATAATCCTAAAAATTGACTTAGAAAAAACCTTTGACAGGCTGGAGTGGTATTTCATTAGAGACACTCTACATGCTTTCAACTTCCCATCTGGGCTAACTAAGTTAATCCTAGCATGTATTAGCTCATCAAACATCTCCATCCTAGTTAATGATGGCAAAACTGACACCTTCAAGCCTTCTAAGGGAATCAGGCAAGGGGAACCAATCTCTCCCTACCTGTTCATTATGTGCCTGGAGAGGCTCCCCAGGCTCATTTATAAAGCTGTTCAGGATAAGCAATGGCTACAAATCAGTATCAGTAGGTGTGGCCTAAAGATATCTCATCTCTTCTTTGCTGATTACCTTACATTGTTTGCGAAGGCAAACACTAGAAACTGCACCACAATTTATTCTATCCTGCAGTTTTTCAATGAAGTTTTTGGGCAAAAAATCAATCTTACCAAATCTAGGGTATTCGTCTCCTCTAACATAAAGCCTGACACAATGGAGAACCTTACAAATACCCTGTCCATTCAATCTATTACATCTTTTGGTAGGTACCTTGGGTTCCTAATATTGCATACGAGACCCTCCAATAGTTACTTCCAATTCATCCTAAACAATATGCAATCCAAGCTAGCTGGCTGGAAAATAAATTGCCTAAATATGACTGGAAGAATCATTCTGGCCAAAGCCTCTCTCAGCAGCATCCCAAGCCATGTAATGCAATACATCAAATTGCCTATCAAGACTACCAACCAAATTAATAGAATTCAAAGGAATTTTATTTGGGGTACTACTCCAAATAAGAAAAAAAATACATATGGTTAGCTGGGACAAAGTCACTAGGCAAAAAATCTCATAGTGGGCTAGGTCTACAAAAAGTTAATTACAAGAATAAAGCCTCCCATGTTGGTATGTCATGGAGAATTTACCATAACACATCTAGTTTATGGGCTAAAGTCCTTATCTCTAAACATTGCAACTAGAACCATACCCCAAGAAGCCCAAATCACCAGTCTAGTAATGTATCCTGAAAGGATGTGATACTTGTAACAAGGCCAGTAGATGGGTTGTCCACAAAGGAAACATGGTGAGCTTCATCAATGATGCATGGATTCCAAATCAACTTGCCATTAGGGGCATGATTGAGGGTCCACTCACCCCAAATGACATTGTTACCAAAAATGATACTATCTATAGTTCAGGGAAGTGGGATACCTCATCCATCTCCATTGACATTCCTGAAAATACTACTAACCTAATCAAATCAACCTTCATCCCCGCTAACTCTGCCAAGAAAACAGGCTAATTTGGGGGCTGACTCTAAATGGGTCCTTTACCACCAAATTAGCTTATTCCTTCCTTAGCAACAATAATAAGACTCTGATGAACGAGGAAGAAGGTAATTTCAATTGGATTTTGAAGTTAAAAGTCCCTAACAAGATAAAAAACTTCATGAGGCTTCTTGCACAGGACAAACTCCCCACTGGAGCTTTCCTGCACAAAGTTGGTGTTAATTGCAACCCTGAATGCTGTTTTTCCTCAACCATACCTGAAACCAGTGATCAAATCTTTTTTGAATGCCCTAATACAAGCCAATTCTGATATGAACTATTATCCAAGGGAACTACTCAAAGCCACCAGTTAAATCCTATCTTCTCAGGACAATTTTGGCCAATTACTTGGAATAATCTAAGGAAGCTATCCTTTAACAATATTATCTCTTGGGAAAATATCCTTCTCTTCTGCTTCTAGTATATCTGACTAGCTAGAAACCATAATCTTTTCAATAAAAAGAAGGATACCATCTCGCCTAACAACACCATTGCCAAATCAATTGAGTACTATACTTTGGCCCAAAAAGGTGTGATTAGGATACTCTTTTCTATCATAGTTAAATGGGAGCCCCCCCATAAGGGGCATTATAAACTCAACACTGATAGGGCAGCCAAGGGCAACCCGAGAATTGGAGGAATTGGTGGGGTATTTAGGTTCCGTAATGGAGATTGGATTATGGGGTATATGGAGAAAATACCACACACCACCAACACTATGCCAGAATTGAAAGCTTTGCTAAAGGGTCTCCATATTGATGAACAAAATAGATGGATTCCTCTAGAAATAGCTACAGACACAACAGAGGTAATAAAAATGCTATTCACAAGTAATATAACTTATGATCCTATGATTTGTGGATGCAGGTTATTGATCCAAAAGATGGACAAGGTAATGGTGAGACACAGTTACATGGAGCAGAATAGAGTAGCTGATGCTCTAGGAAAGGAAGTAGCTAATTCAAAAGTTTTGGGAAGAACTACCGTGCTAGCAGTTCCTGCGATGTTTGCAAATGTGTATTTTGGGTAGACATCCTAGGAACTGAAATAGTTAGACAGTTTTTGGCATGTAATATGGATACATTAGAACTATATATATATATATATATATATATATATATATATATATATATATATATATGACTCGTATCTTTAGTATTCTCTTATTTATTACCTGTGTCTACTATTTAGACAGAATACCCTCACCCATTCTTATTAAGAAACTGAAAGAAGCCTAAAAAATGGAAGAAAAGGTGGAAAGTGAGGAAGAAAGAGATGTAGAAATAGAAACCACTACCGAAATAAGGGGGCTAAACAGGAACAAGGGGGATCTACTGAAGAAGTTCCCAAACCTTTATTTTGCACCGAGAAGAAATCAATAGAATCGTCTAACGAATCATCTGATACTAGATGAAGAGGTTGTTGCGTTTTAAGCTTAGTTTAGCTTAAAAGAGGGTGAATGGGAAATGGATGGGAAAATAAAATATCTGAATTTTTCTGCTTGACAAAGGGACATTGTCCCGTATTGGAGGAGGAAAAGACTTTTGATGGGTATATATACAATTGCTCTTCTTCTAGCTCTTAAAGAGTTAAGAAGAAGGTAAGCCTCGCACCGTCGTCGTCGTCACTCACTCGCTCGTCTTCGGCTTTTGGCTTCGGATTCGCATTCAGATTTGGATTTGGTCAAATGATCGATTAATTTTTTGGACTAAATTTATTTGTTAATATTAAGATTAACGTAATATTATTTTAATCCAAATTAGTCGTTATTGTAACGGTAAATTGATCTTCCTTCGCGTTTTCATTTCCCGTTTTATTTTTCATAAATAGCCATTTATGTAATAATCGTTTTACGTGAACAGTCATAACAAATATTCTGTAGAGCTGCACCTCTTCGTTTAAACTCAACATGTTAGCTATAAATAGCATACCATTCCCTCAGATTTTCCTTACGAAATTTCTGAATTCTCCTTTTCCTTTCTGCATTGGTTTCTTACAAAATAAACAACGTAAGTGTGATTTGCTACTGTTCTTTGAGTTTGTTGGTCACTGGGGTTTGAAGTACCGCTACACCAGTGAGGGTAACCCGTTCTATCTTGGAGAAAATAATCCACAACCTCAAGTACTAGGAGGGGATTAAGTTCTTTAAGAAAACACTGTGAATTTAGTGGGCCCGAATTAATTTCTACTTCGGCTACATTTATGTTTATACGTTATTTTCTTCTCTAGATTTATTTTACAAATACAGTATAGTTAACAAGCTTAAGGAACTTAATTTTATATTCTGTATTTGTGTTATATATACTGTTTTGGAGACTAAAACCTGTATGGTTTTGTACTCCCGTTTTGGAGATTACAGCCTTCGTGGTTTTCTACTCTATTTGTTTACTTTAACGTATATTCTATTTTGGTTTACTATCTGTTATTTGGAGATTAAAATCCTAGCGATTTTCTAGTCCATTGGAGATTAAAATCTACATGATTTTCTACTCCAGTTTTATTCGATTTGAAGATATAAAAACTTTGTCGTATATTAAACATTTGTTTGTGTCATTCTTTTACAGAAATGACGACTGAGAACGGAAATCAACCTGTTCCTATGGTAACTGCCAATGCATCGACAAACCGAACAATACTGGCATTGCCACCGGCACCGACAGAAAAGCCCGAAAAATATTTCGGGATTGCTTTCACTCGGTGACAGCAGAAAATGTTCTTCTACTTGACGACTTTAAGTCTACAGAAGTTCATTAAGGAAAATGTTCTTGTTCTGCCTGACGAAACCCCAGACAATGAACGCTTTCTCGTGACTCAGGCGTGGAAGCATTTTAATTTTTTGTGCAAGAATTATATTCTTAGCGAACTGGAGGAAGATCTGTATAACGTCTATAGTAATGTGGAGACATAGAAAGAATTGTGGATTACGCTTGAAAAGAAATACAAAACTAAGGATGCCGGATTGAAAATGTTTGTTGCCGCAAAATTTTTGGACTACAGAATGGTAAATACCAAGTCTGTTATTACCCAAGTTCAGGAATTACAAGTGATTATTCACGATCTTCTTCCTAAAGGTATAAGTCGAATTAATACTTATGTTGAAAGTACTAATTATATTATCATTACTAATAGAATTTTCGCTGAAGGTCTTGTCATCAATGAAGCATTCCAAGTTGCAGCGATGATTGAGAAGTTGCCTCATTTGTGGAAGGATTTCAAAAATTACTTAAAACACAAACGCAAGGAGATGTCGCTTGAAGATCTCATTGTTAGGCTGAGGATCGAAGAGGACAACAAAGTTGCTGAAAAGAAAGGTCATGGAAACTCAACAATAATAGAAGCAAACATTGTTGAGGATGCTCCTCAAAATAATAAAAAGAGGGAGAAGGCTTCTGGACCAAAAAGCAACCCAAGCAAGAACCGGTTCAAAGAAAATTGCTACAATTGTGAGAAAGTTGGACACAAATCTGCAGATTGTCGTGCTCCAAGGAAAGACAAAAAGAAGGGTCAAGCAAATATGGTTGAAAAGCACGAGGATATTGATGACTTGTGTGCTATGCTTTCTGAATGCAAACTGGTGGGAAATCCTAAGGAATGATGGATTGATTCTGGAGCCACTCGCCATGTTTGTGCTATTAGAGAAGTGTTTGCTACATATGCTCCCGTTGGACCCAAAGAGACGCTTTCTATGGGAAATTCTGCAACGGTCAAGATTGAAGGATGTGGCAAGATATTTCTTAAAATGACTTATGGCAAGATGGTGACTCTGAATAACGTCCTTCATGTTCCTGAAATTAGGAAGAACTTAGTCTCTACTGCACTTCTCGTTAAGAACGAGTTTAAGTGCATTTTTGTATCTAATAAAGTTGTAATAAGTAAGAATGAGATGTTTGTAAGAAAATGTTACCTCAGTGAGGGCCTTTTCAAAATGAATGTAATGGTCGTTGAGAATAATAAAATTTTAGCTTCTCCTTACTTACTTGAGGTAAATAATTTATGGCATATACGTTTGGGACATGTCAATTATAAAACCTTGCGGAAAATGATTAATTTGGAAGTATTGCCTAAGTTTGAATGCGATAAATCAAAATGTCAAATGTGTATGGAATCTAAGTATGTTAAACATCCTTATAAGTCAGTTGAAAGGAATTCAAATCCTTTAGACTTAATTCATACAGATATTTGCGACATGAAGTCAATACCATCTCGCGGTGGGAAGAAGTATTTCATAACTTTTATTAATGACAATACTCGATATTGTTATATTTACTTACTTAATAGTAAAGATGAAGCAATAGACGCATTCAAGCAATACAAAAATGAAGTTGAAATACAAATTAACAAGAAAATCAAAATGATAAGAAGTGATAAGGGTGGTGAATACGAATCTCCTTTTGAAAAAATATGTTTAGAATATGGAATTATTCATCAAACAAAAGCCCCTTACATGTCTCAATCCAATGAGATTGTGGAAATAAAAAACCATTGATTAAAGGGGATGATGAATGCTTTGTTGATAAGTTATGGTTTGTTACATAACTTGTGGGGGGAAGCCATTCTTATGGCTAACCGGATACTAAATCGAGTACCCCAGAGCAAAACGCAATCCCTTCCATATGAAAAATAGAAAGGAAGAAAGTCCAATTTGAATTATTTTAAAGTGTGTGGGGGTGTTTGGCAAATGTGCAAGTTCCTAAACCCAAAAGGGTAAATATAGGACAAAAAATTGTTGATTGTGTTTTCATACGAGAGGCGACCAATAGTAAAGCATATCGATTTCTGGTTCATAAATTAAAAAATCCTGACATTCATAATAATACGGTTATAAAATCAGATAATGCTGATNGTAAAGCATATCGATTTCTGGTTCATAAATCAGAAAATCCCGACATTCATAATAATACGGTTATAGAATCAGATAATGCTGAGTTCTTTGAAAATATATATCCGTATAAAAAGGAATGTGAGTCGATTGGTGAAGGATCTAAACGACCTCGGGAAGAAACAAAAGAAAGTATGTCTAATCAGGAGGATCCAAGACGTAGTAAACATCAAAGAACGTCTACTTCATTTGGACAAGATTTTGTGACTTTTTTATTGAAAAATGAGCCTCGAACATTTCAAGAAGCTATGTCTTCTTTGGAATCACTATTTTGGAAAGAGGCAGTCAATAGTGAAATAGAATTCATATTGAACAACCATACATAGAAATTGGTTGATCTTCCTCCTGAAAATAAACCGTTGGTTTCTAAATGGATTTTTAATAGGAAAATGAAAGATGATGGCACTGTTGATAAATATAAGGTAAGACTTGTGGTCAAAGGTTATAGACAACGAGAAGGTATTAACTATTTTGATACATACTCTTCAGTTACAAGAATTACGTCCATATGAATGTTAGTAGCATTAACTGCAGTTTATGGTCTTGAAATTCATCAAATGGACGTTAAGACAACCTTCTTAAATGGAGATTTAGAGGAAGAAATCTACATGAAACAACCTGAAGGGTTTGTGGTTTCAGATAAAGAAAAGAAGGTATGTAGACTTGTTAAGTCCCTTTACGGANTCCATACGGATGTTAGTAGCATTAGCTGCAGTGTATGGTCTTGAAATTCATCAAATGGATGTTAAGACGGCCTTCTTAAATGGAGAGTTGGAGGAAGAAATTTACATGGAACAACCTGAAGGGTTTGTGGTTCCAGGTAAAGAAAAGAAGGTATGTAGACTTGTTAAGTCTCTTTACGGACTAAAACAAGCACCCAAACAATGGCATGCGAAATTTGATCAAACAATGTTGTCAAATAGTTTTAAAATAAATGAATGTGATAAATGTGTGTACATTAAAAATGTTCCAAATCACATAGTTATTGTTTGCTTATATGTGGATGATATGATGATAATGAGTAATGACATTGCCAAGATAAATGCAACTAAGCGTATACTAACTAGCAAGTTTGATATGAATGACTTGGGAGTTGCTAATTTAATTCTGGGTATTAAGATCCATAAGACTCCCCAAGGTCTAGCATTGTCACAATCTCATTATATTAAAACAGTACTTGAAAAATTCAAGCATTTAGATTTTAAAGTTGCAAAGATCCAATTGACGTGAATCTTGCACTAGCAAAGAACAAAGGCCAAAGCATATCACAATTGGATTATGCTCGTGTGTTGGGATGTTTAATGTACATCATGAATTGTACACGATCAGATATAGCTTGTGTTATAAGTAAATTGAGTCGATACACGAGTAATCCAGGTCAATCTCATTGGATGGCAATGAAACGAGTTTTAGGATATTTAGAACATATCAGGACTTTGCTTTGCACTACAGTAAATATCCTGCAGTGATTGAGGGATACCGTGATGCAAATCGGATCTCCAGTTCAACTGATTCTAAGTCCAGAAGTGGATATGTATTCACTATTGGTGGAGGAGCGGTATCTTAGAAGTCGTTCAAACAAACGTGTATTGGCCGCTCTACAATGGAGGCTGAGTTCATAGCCTTAGATAAAGCCGGTGAAGAAGCTGAATGGCTCCGATATTTCTTGGAAGATATTCCATTTTGGCCCAAACCGTTGGCCCCAATATGTATACATTGCGATAGTCAAGCGGCAATTGGAAGGGCTGGGGAGTTATGTATAACGGTAAATCTCGTCATATACGACGAAGACGTAAAACCGTTAAGCAATTACTCTCTTGAGGCATTATCACGATTGACTACGTATAATCAAGCGATAATGTATCAGATCCACTTACGAAAGGCCTAACTAGAGAGGTAGTTGAGAAATCATCGAGGGGAATGGGACTATGGCCGAGGACAAGTCATTATGGAGGTAACTCTACCTAGAAGACTGGATATCCCAATATCTAGGTTCAAGGAGATCAAACAAAGTCATTAATGACGGTTCAACATTGTCAACTAAAATTTTGGTCCATTCTCGTGATGAGACAATGTTCAGTATCAAGGATAAAATATTAAGGCTTTTTAATAGTTTCTAAATTTGATACGGGGTATATCAAATAGTGTATCTATGGGATGACATGTTTAGGAATCACCTATGTAAATGTGAAGTATTAGCCGCTTCAAGGAGAATTTTGTATGGCTAGTTCTCTACGCACTTATAAAACCATGCGGTGTTCATGGCTGAAACGGACACAATAATGAGAACCAAAGACGATTAAGGATTGATTGTGTGACTTATGGTTGTCTAGGTATATACCAAAGTTCGACGGTTCAAAGATATCAAATCTACTGATTGACCGAGTATATTCGACATAAGTTCACTGCGGAAAGTTCAAAGGGAAACCTATTTATCCGGATGCGATTAATCATCCGGAAAAAATGAAGGAAATGGAGGAAAAAATAAAATATTTGAATTTTCCTCCTTGACAAAGGGACATTGTCCCATATTGGAGGAGAAAAAGACTTTTGATGAGTATATATACAATTGCTCTTCTTCTAGATCTTTAAGAGTTAAAGGAAGGCAAGCCTCGTGTCGTCGTCTTCGTCGTCGGTCGCTCGGCTTCGGCTTCGGATTTGGTCAAATGATCGATTAATTTTTTGGACCAAATTTATTTATTAATATTAAGATTAACGTAATATTATTTTAATCCAAATTAGCCTTTATTGTAACGGTAAATTAATCTTCTTCCACGTTTTGATTTCCCGCTTTATTTTGCGTAAATAGCCATTTACGTAATGATCGTTTTACGTGAACAGTCATAACAGACATTCTGAAGAGTTGCACCTCTTCGTTTAAACTCAACATGTTGGCTATAAATAGCAGATCATTCCCTCAGGTTTTTCTTACGAAAATTTTAAATTCTCCTCCTCCTTTTTGCATTGTTTTCTTACAAAACAAACAATGTAAGTTTGATTTGCTACTGTTCTTTGAGTCCGTTGATCACTGGAGTTTGAAGTACCGCTACACGAGTAAGGGTAATCCGCTCTATCTTGGGAGGAAATAATCCACAACCTCGGGTACTAGGAGAGGATTAAGTTTCTTAAGGAAACACTGTGAATTCAGTGGGCTCGGATTAATTTCTATTTCTTCTACATTTCTGTTTATACGTTGTTTTCTTCTCCAGAATTATTTTACAAATACAGTATAGTTAACAGTGGTACCCCGTAAACCAGAAATTATATATATATATATATATA
>AWOL01S0002037.1:63553-85852 GCA_000715115.1 Nicotiana otophora | reverse complement strand
ATGAAATCTGAAACTCTCATGATGCCGACTATTATCCAATCACTCAGTCCCTAATTCACGTTTCGTTTGTCTTATTCACCATCCCGTACTGACTTCTATTATTCTGGGGTCTAACTTTTCCTTCTGGTAGTTGCGTTGGAGTCACGAACTTATTTCTCGAAGTGAGGATATGACTTTATGGCCTATACTCTTTTGTTGTCTCAAGGCCTGTCACTTCTCGTATTTTCCTTCTTTTGACCTACTGTTGTCATTCATGTATCACATCTTACCTTTAATGCTTCATTAGCTCTCTTCCTATTTTCTGCTAACATTTCTGTCTATCACTTTATGNCGCCGGAATGAAATCTGAAACTCTCATGATGCCGACTATTATCCAATCACTCAGTCCCTAATTCACGTTTCGTTTGTCTTATTCACCATCCCGTACTGACTTCTATTATTCTGGGGTCTAACTTTTCCTTCTGGTAGTTGCGTTGGAGTCACGAACTTATTTCTCGAAGTGAGGATATGACTTTATGGCCTATACTCTTTTGTTGTCTCAAGGCCTGTCACTTCTCGTATTTTCCTTCTTTTGACCTACTGTTGTCATTCATGTATCACATCTTACCTTTAATGCTTCATTAGCTCTCTTCCTATTTTCTGCTAACATTTCTGTCTATCACTTTATGTGAAAACTTCAACAAGATATTCTTTTGCTTTTAGCTCCCTTTTGCTCCATCCACTGGCTCTTCGAGTTGTCTAGAATTATCTCTCTACTAAGGACGGGAGCCATAGTAAGATAATATTTATCCCTTCCAGGCTTCCAGTGCACATCTTTGTGGTACTCATATCTAGTTGTACTATTTTAGAGTGCACCATCTTGGTGTCTCACAAGGAGATCTATTAGCACATTTGTAATATCCTTCAGAAAGGTAAACTAATGCAAACAATCCATCCACCATTTTGGGTCACTTTAACCCCAGGCCAGATCCTAATATCCCGTCCTTCTCTTGAACCATATCTGTTAGCTCCCATAGGGTAAGATCAACGTAGCCAATTGTACATACCTCTGTTACTGTTGAATGTAACTCAAAAAGCTTATATTCCTCTGCCTGAATTGTAAATACTGTTAACCTTCATTAACTGGGCGCCTCGTACCCTTCTTCATCTCGCTTCTTTTGTTTGTTGAAACTTGTATTTATCTTCTGAATCTCTCATTGTCTTTCACCATAAAGGTGGATAGGTATTCTTGCCTCAAGGATCCTTATCAAGAGGCTTACACATCTTAGTACACACATGATCTACTGAAGACCTTATATTTACTTATCATAAGCATCATGAAAAATCGAGTACCTCTAACTCAACTCTTCCATAGTCACATTCAATCTCTTACCAACTGTCTTTTTGGATGTAGGTATCGTCTTATTACGAATAAAATAGAAGTTAGGAATTTAAATTCTTATAACTGAGCTCTACCACACGATCTAGAATAAGAAGAAAGAGTGATAGTCCTAAATAACAGTCCTACCACACGATCTAGGAATTTCATCTTTTAATATTTTTATCTTACAATTCACAATATATATATATATATATATATATATATATATATAAAATAATATTAATTAAATAAAGAATATAATTTGCACAAGTAATTCATGCTTTGAGTCCTAAACTACCCGGACTTTAGCATTAATAGTAGCTACGCACGGACTCTCGTCACCTCGTGCATACGTAGCCCCCACAATTAGCATTAGAATCACTTACCCCAGTGTCTTTCCTTGAAAATCTATCAAAAATCGCCTATGCTCAAGCTTCAATTTGTTACAAATGGCGAATGGGATGAATGTCCTCTTTTATAATTCTGCCCAGGCAGCCCTCGATCCTCGGCCTCGATCGTGGTTCGATCCTCGGCCTCGATCGTGCCCTCGATCATGAACCTCGAGCCCTGCCTTCGATCATGGCCTCGATCACATCCCAGAATTTCCAGTTGAAAGGAAAAATCACAACAACTGTTTTAAGTCCAACTTTTGATCCGTTAACCATCTGAAACTCACCTGAGGCCCTCAGGACCTCAACCAAATATACCAACAAGTCCTAAAACATCATACGGATTTATTTGAAACCTCAAATCACATAAAACGACGCTAAAACCACGAATTATGCTCCAATTCAAGCTTAATGAAACTTAAGATTTCCAACTTCTTCGATATCGAAACCTATCAAATCTAGTCCGATTGACCTCAAATTTTGCACACAAGTCATAAATGACATAATGGAGCTATAAAAATTTTTAGAATTTGATTCCGACTCCGGTATTAAAAAGTCAACTCCCCGGTCAAACTTCCAAACTTAAATTCTTGTTTTAGCCATTTCAAGCCTAATTTAACTACGGACTTTCAAATAAAATTCCGAACACGCTCCTAAGTCCAAAATCACCATACGGAGCTGTTGGAATCGTCAAAATTCTATTTCGGGGTCGTTTTCTTAAAATGTTGACCGAAGTCAAACTTGGCCTTTTAAAATCAACTTAAGGAACCAAGTGTTCCGATTTCAACCCAAACACTTCCAAATCCCGAACCAACCATCCCCGTAAGTCATAAATTATTAAAAGCACATACGAAAAGTTTTATTTTAAGAAACGGAGTTCTAAAAGTCAAAATTACCGGTTGAGTCATCACATTAACTCTTTGTGATTGTAAATTTCTTTATTTTCGTTTCAGATCCATATATGTTGATATTCGACATGTTCAATTGGAAAAGACTAAATTTTTTTGACATGTTTTGATCATTCGTGAGAGTATGACTGTTTTTGTATTGTGCGTTTATATTTCCTTTAGTTTTGTTAATCGACAGGTTTTTCTTAAATTTCTTTATTTTGTTCTTTTGGGTAATACTTTTGGGATTTTTTTTTTTTTTTTTTTTTTTGTTTGTATCAACGCTCTCAGAGAGAGGCTCGAGGTTAACAAATACGTGTTATGTTCTTATCCCCCTTTTTCTTCATGTTCTTTTTCTTACTTTTTAGTCAGTTTATGACATTTATGCTTATTAGCATGTTAGTTCTAATTTTTGTGCATTTGTAATGTAAAAGTTCATTTCCTTGGTAGAAAAAATTAAACTAAATATAGGGATTAATGCCTATGCCTTCATTTTACTTATCTACGTCAACTTCTTTATTTTTTTATTTTTATTCCATTAATGATTTTTGTATTTGTGAAGACATTCCCACGAGCATGTGTATATATATAGTGATGTGGCATATTCCATAGCGTGGAATTCTATTTATCTTTTTTCAATTTTTTTGGCTTTTCCTTTTCATTTTTTTCCATTTATCTTATTTAAAAGGTCAGTACGGATCACACATTTTCGGAAACGTTATGTTTTTTCAAGTCCATAACCCCTACTTAGTGTATTCTTTCTTTATTTCTATACATGCATGGTTTTGCCTGTTCATATGTTCTGATTCCTTTGTGGGCTTGGAGATTAGACACAAATAAGATGAGGTTTATCAAAGATAAGATTATCGTTTATCATCACATCAGTAAGACTCTGAGGTCAATGGGTTTTATATAAAAGTCACAATTATATATTGTACTAATTAGTGTGTCTTTTCATATACTGTCCCGATGAATGAATGAATGTTGATTTGGGGATTATGGCTTTTTAATTTCCATTGTTCGTCATCAGTTGTTAATACCGTCCTAACCTTTTCACCCTCTAATTTTTTCTTTACTTCTATTCTCTCTAGCTAATACTTTTCTGATTGTGAGGCTGCTTTATCTCTTCCTCTCCCGTCCATGGACATGTAGAGTTCATGTTTTTATTTTGTTTTTCTGTTTAGGCGAGAAAGAAATGCCGTTGAAGCATTTTCTATGTCCTTGCATGTTTTTTTTGTGATTATGACAATTTTTGCAGTTATGTTTCGTCCTTTCTCTTTTTTCTGAGAGTCTCTTTGCTTCTGAAATTCTGTGTACTTCATCTATTCTTTTCTTAATTGAGTTCCTTTTTTCAAGCTTTTTTTAACTCTTTCTTTTCAACCTGAAGCTAACTTTTTGCAAATTTACCAGAGAATTGGGAGAAGAAAATTGAAGGACATATGCAGGCATGAAAAGGGAAGTAAAGTATATAATTTTTTGGAGTAACTGTAGGAAGGAGAGAGTAAAGGGGATGAAATGATAGCTAAAGTAAGAGGAGAGAGGAACAACAGGAGGAAAAAAAATACGTAGGAAACTGATGTGAAGTAAAAGATTGTTCGTAATAGGAGATTATTTGGATATCAGAGGATGGGAAATTGACAGACGGATTAAGGGAAAAAGGAACTAAGAGAAGTAAAGAAAGAAAAAACTGAAAAAGTAAACAAAATACGTAAAACAAAACTGAAAAAGTAAACAAAATACGTACACAAAAATATTATTTTATGGGCAGAACAGAGACCTGTGTTGCCACTTTTTTCCCTTTGTATTTTGTTCCTTTGACTTTTATTATTTCATGTTTTTTACTTTGAATAGATGAAAATTTTAGAAAAATAATATTCTTATACTATTTAATGAAAGAAATAAATCAAATACTTCTATTAAACATATACTGAACTACAAGATTTATGTATTAAAATCACATATGCACATTATATCAAAAAATAAAAATCTTCAATATTTTTTCCATTTTCAAATGTAAGATATTTTTATCAATATTTAACATAGAGATTTCAGATACACACTAATAATAATGTTAGTTTACAGTTGCAACTTCATAAATATTTAAATTAATATTTTTATGCTTTTATCTCAGAATTTCTAAATTGAGTAATGATTAACTAGTTAAAATAAAAAAAAAGGAAACCCAATACTGTATATGCAACCGCTGTACTTTATCTCTTTGTTTATTCTTAAAACAAAAGTCCTTAAAAATACTTAAAAGTGAAGTACAGTCGAAAGCTAAAACAACAGCACTTGATGGGTCTTCCCAGATCTCAACGCGAATCCAGCGACTGTCAATTACCAATGTCATGCCATCAGTGCTTTTCGCACATTTGCACTAATCGCAGTAATTTCCCAAAATAGGCGGGTCTTTTTTGGGAAATTACTGCGATTAGTGCAAATGTGCGAAAAGCACTGATGGCATGACATTGGTAATTGACAGTCGCTGGATTCGCGTTGAGATCTGGGAAGACCCATCAAGTGCTGTTGTTTTAGCTTTCGACTGTACTTCACTTTTAAGTATTTTTAAGGACTTTTGTTTTAAGAATAAACAAAGAGATAAAGTACAGCGGTTGCATATACAGTATTGGGTTTCCTTTTTTTTTATTTTAACTAGTTAATCATTACTCAATTTAGAAATTCTGAGATAAAAGCATAAAAATATTAATTTAAATATTTATGAAGTTGCAACTGTAAACTAACATTATTATTAGTGTGTATCTGAAATCTCTATGTTAAATATTGATAAAAATATCTTACATTTGAAAATGGAAAAAATATTGAAGATTTTTATTTTTTGATATAATGTGCATATGTGATTTTAATACATAAATCTTGTAGTTCAGTATATGTTTAATAGAAGTATTTGATTTATTTCTTTCATTAAATAGTATAAGAATATTATTTTTCTAAAATTTTCATCTATTCAAAGTAAAAAACATGAAATAATAAAAGTCAAAGGAACAAAATACAAAGGGAAAAAAGTGGCAACACAGGTCTCTGTTCTGCCCATAAAATAATATTTTTGTGTACGTATTTTGTTTACTTTTTCAGTTTTGTTTTACGTATTTTGTTTACTTTTTCAGTTTTTTCTTTCTTTACTTCTCTTAGTTCCTTTTTCCCTTAATCCGTCTGTCAATTTCCCATCCTCTGATATCCAAATAATCTCCTATTACGAACAATCTTTTACTTCACATCAGTTTCCTACGTATTTTTTTTCCTCCTGTTGTTCCTCTCTCCTCTTACTTTAGCTATCATTTCATCCCCTTTACTCTCTCCTTCCTACAGTTACTCCAAAAAATTATATACTTTACTTCCCTTTTCATGCCTGCATATGTCCTTCAATTTTCTTCTCCCAATTCTCTGGTAAATTTGCAAAAAGTTAGCTTCAGGTTGAAAAGAAAGAGTTAAAAAAAGCTTGAAAAAAGGAACTCAATTAAGAAAAGAATAGATGAAGTACACAGAATTTCAGAAGCAAAGAGACTCTCAGAAAAAAGAGAAAGGACGAAACATAACTGCAAAAATTGTCATAATCACAAAAAAAACATGCAAGGACATAGAAAATGCTTCAACGGCATTTCTTTCTCGCCTAAACAGAAAAACAAAATAAAAACATGAACTCTACATGTCCATGGACGGGAGAGGAAGAGATAAAGCAGCCTCACAATCAGAAAAGTATTAGCTAGAGAGAATAGAAGTAAAGAAAAAATTAGAGGGTGAAAAGGTTAGGACGGTATTAACAACTGATGACGAACAATGGAAATTAAAAAGCCATAATCCCCAAATCAACATTCATTCATTCATCAGGACAGTATATGAAAAGACACACTAATTAGTACAATATATAATTGTGACTTTTATATAAAACCCATTGACCTCAGAGTCTTACTGATGTGATGATAAACGATAATCTTATCTTTGATAAACCTCATCTTATTTGTGTCTAATCTCCAAGCCCACAAAGGAATCAGAACATATGAACAGGCAAAACCATGCATGTATAGAAATAAAGAAAGAATACACTAAGTAGGGGTTATGGACTTGAAAAAACATAACGTTTCCGAAAATGTGTGATCCGTACTGACCTTTTAAATAAGATAAATAGAAAAAAATGAAAAGGAAAAGCCAAAAAAATTGAAAAAAGATAAATAGAATTCCACGCTATGGAATATGCCACATCACTATATATATACACATGCTCGTGGGAATGTCTTCACAAATACAAAAATCATTAATGGAATAAAAATAAAAAAATAAAGAAGTTGACGTAGATAAGTAAAATGAAGGCATAGGCATTAATCCCTATATTTAGTTTAATTTTTTCTACCAAGGAAATGAACTTTTACATTACAAATGCACAAAAATTAGAACTAACATGCTAATAAGCATAAATGTCATAAACTGACTAAAAAGTAAGAAAAAGAACATGAAGAAAAAGGGGGATAAGAACATAACACGTATTTGTTAACCTCGAGCCTCTCTCTGAGAGCGTTGATACAAACAAAAAAAAAAAAAAAAAAAAAAATCCCAAAAGTATTACCCAAAAGAACAAAATAAAGAAATTTAAGAAAAACCTGTCGATTAACAAAACTAAAGGAAATATAAACGCACAATACAAAAACAGTCATACTCTCACGAATGATCAAAACATGTCAAAAAAATTTAGTCTTTTCCAATTGAACATGTCGAATATCAACATATATGGATCTGAAACGAAAATAAAGAAATTTACAATCACAAAGAGTTAATGTGATGACTCAACCGGTAATTTTGACTTTTAGAACTCCGTTTCTTAAAATAAAACTTTTCGTATGTGCTTTTAATAATTTATGACTTACGGGGATGGTTGGTTCGGGATTTGGAAGTGTTTGGGTTGAAATCGGAACACTTGGTTCCTTAAGTTGATTTTAAAAGGCCAAGTTTGACTTCGGTCAACATTTTAAGAAAACGACCCCGAAATAGAATTTTGACGATTCCAACAGCTCCGTATGGTGATTTTGGACTTAGGAGCGTGTTCGGAATTTTATTTGAAAGTCCGTAGTTAAATTAGGCTNATTTCCCTCCTCCAATTCTTTATTCTTTGAGAAAAGAACCTACGGGAAGGGCTGATTTGCGGATGAGGAATTAGCATACTGACTCGCTTTCATCCTTCCTGTCTTTTTTTTTTTTTTGGTACAATAGGCGGGACATTTCGAAACTTCTACGACTTCTCCCCCCCCTCCCCCCCAAATTTCTCTCACCCACAGTTTTCCATCGACCTTTCAAGTTTTAACTCTTACGAAACCCTAACCCGCCAATAATTTTTCCACCTCATCTTTCTTTTATTTAAGTTTTAAGTATAAGTAGATAAATAAATACTACTTTGGTCATAGCTGAAAGAATTTGAACCGCAAGATGACAAACGCGATGAAGGATAGGGGAAGAAGGCAAGGGCAAGATGGTAAAAGAATATCCGCGGTTCCAAACGGCGCCGTTCCACCTCAAACAGTCGGGAAATACTGCTAGTCAAAAAGGGACAAGGTTCAGTAAAGGATCATCTGGTTACTTATTTACTGAGGGAGGAGGAGATTAATTTGGTTAGCGAAAAGGACAGCAGTTTCGGGGTAGGAAAAGAGGTTCTTGAAAAGGGGGATAGTAATAGTAATGGGAGAAGGAGGGAAGAGTGAAAATAAAGGAAAGGGAATGGAATTTCCAGCGGAGGAGAGAAAGGGCGGTGTGAGTATTATGGAGGAAGAGAAGGAAATTGGGGATACTGAGGGAAAGTTTGCTTCTTTGGAGGAAAATTTAGACGCTAAAGAAGAAGGGAAGGTTTTGACGGAGGTTAATGAGCGAAAACCAAAAGGAAAAAGGGGGAGACCCCCCAAGAAAGATAAGGAAAAGAAGGGGGTACAAAGTGAAAAGGGAAGATTGAATTTTTCAGTTGTAATGGAGGAAAATATTCATAAAGAAGAATCTGAAGAGAAAGAGGATCCTTTGAAGAAAAGCAATAATCTTGTTAGGAAAAATAATGATGTGAATGGAAGACAAGAGGAAATTGATCGTGAGAGAGAAGAGGAGAAAGAGAAGGGTGATTCTGATGAAGTGACTTGTGGGAAAAGGGGTAGGAAAAAGAATGATGTGAATGGAAAAGAAGAGGAGGAGAAACAGAAGATTGATTCTGATGAAGTGACTGGTAGAACAAGGAAGTCAAGTCAAATAGCTATGGAGAAGTTAAAGGGATTTAATCAGCAAATGGCTGAATGGGATGAAGAAGACCGCAATACAGGTAGAAAAAGAAGGGGTCAAAGTCGGAAGGGTGGCACGAAAACAGAAGATAATGGTGATAGTGAGAAAATTGGAAGTAAAAAGCGAAGAAGAAAGAGGTCGAAAGATGCTGCAGAGAATGGTGATGGAAGTGGTGGACATTCTGCAGAGGAAGAGAGTAGAGAGCAGCAGAGCGAAATGAGTAAAAAGCATAAGGCCGAGGGAGAAGAGAAAGTGGAAGGATCAGAGTCCGGAAGATATTCTACTCGTCAAAGGAAAGATGTGCACGATAATGCAGTAAATCCCCGAAACAGAAAGAGGAAGGATGAGAATGTAAAAATGTTAACATTATTATGAATTCTTGATTTGAAAATCTCATTTAGTTTATTCCTTTAGAGTATGAGTACTAACCCCTAATTATCTTTGTTTTGAAATCAAAACATGGACAGGGGAATGAATTTGAATCCAATATGTGTCATCAGTGCCAGAGGAATGACAAAGGAAGAGTTGTTCGGTGCACCCGCTGTAGAACAAAGCGATACTGTGTTCCTTGCATGAACAGATGGTACCGAAAACTTTTACCAACTATAATATAGTTTTCATTTGTCTGAGTAACTGTTTTGAACTTTTAATTGTAAGTTGGACTTGCAAAGAGACAAAATACTTTGCTCCTTGTGGATTTACTTGAGCAATTGTCTCTTGATGAGTGTTATATTATCACAGTTGATAAGATGCTAAACAAGAAGAGCACTTTGACAACTTGAAACTTTATATCCGGTCTATTTTGCTCAATGTTGTCAACTACAACACCAATTTTCATTCATTCGTGTAGTTTACTTTTCGTTTTTCTTATCAGAGCCTTTTACCTTTATGATCAATAATAGGTACCCTGGGATGCCTGAGGAGGCCTTTGTAGAGTCTTGTCCTGTTTGTCGTCAAAACTGTAATTGCAAATCATGCTTGCGGTTGGACGGGCCAATAAGGGCTGGTTTCTTCACCCATTCCACTTTTATTAAGTTACTGTCCTATTTTGCAAGTTAACAGTGTATAATACACTCTTCTTATCCAAAATTTTCTTGCAGACATTGAAGAACTTAAAATTTGAGATTAGCAAAGAAGAAAAGAGTTTATATTCTAAATTTATCTTGCAAAAACTTTTGCCTTTCTTGAGAAGATTCGACGCAGAGCAAGTGATGGAGATGGAGATTGAAGCTAGGATTCAAGGTTGCATTGTCTCCTTTAAGATAGGATGCCATAAAAGTTCAATATACTTTGTCGTGTGATATGCCATATTCTTTTCATCTGGGCAACTGTTAGTATGCATTTTAGTTTCTGTTAGGTGATATATATCAGCACAGCTAGAAAAGATGACAAAATAGCCACTTCTCTTCCACATTTATGCAAAGTGTTGAGTATGAAAGGATTTGAAAATGAAGAGGGAATACTTTAACATACTAGCTAGTATTTCCTAGATAAGAAAATATAGTATCACATAGTAGGTAGAGAGAATACTCTTTCCAGGAAAACCTAATGTGTTAATGCATCTTCCACTGCTTCCTATTGTAACAAGAACCCCCCTCCCCCTATTTTTTTTATCCGGGCAGGGTTACCAGTGTCAGAGTTAAAGCTGCACAAAGCAAAGTGTCAGAAGAATGAGCGAATGTACTGGTAAGCATGAAGAACCTCTTCTTTCCGTGTCAATCTTTTGGAATTATGTTCAAGTACACTAAGTTGAGCAATGTTTTGTACAGCAACAACTGCAAAACATCCATTGTTGATTTTCACAGAAATTGTTCCAGCTGTTCCTATGATCTTTGCCTTACTTGTTGCCGGGAGCTTAGAGATGGTCACCTTAAGGGAGGTGAAGAAGAAGTCATCTTGGAATTCACTGACAAAGGGCTTGGTTATTTGCATGGTGATGAGATACCCGGAGACAAACCTAGAAACTTAAGGAGGACTAGATCTTCCAAGAAGGAGATGGTTGAAAATGATTCAGTGGAAGATCCCAAGCTTGCATGTGAAATGGAATCTAAGGATAACGGAGGGCTTCTGCCAGAAAATTTTGGTGGTCCTGCTAGTGAGTTGAAATCGAATGAAGATGGTAGCATCCCTTGTCCACCAGAGAATTTTGGTGGTTGTGGTAAGGGAAATTTAGAGCTGAAGTGCCTGCTGACAAAGCCAAAATGTCAGGTCACTGAGTTGTTGGCAAAAGCTGAAGATATTGCCAAAAGATTTGAATTGGAACACATGCCTGAAATCCCTCAGGGGCCATGCTTATGTAGAAAGTCAGTGGATGAAAATGATATGCAGAAAAGTAAAATGTGTAAAGCTGCATCTCGCGACAATTTTGATGACAATTATTTGTACTGTCCAGCAGCTAAAGATCTTCAGCAGGAGGATCTGAAGCATTTCCAATGTCATTGGCTGAAAGGTGAACCTGTGATTGTCCGCAATGTGCTTGAGACTGCGTCAGGGTTAAGCTGGGAGCCCATGGTTATGTGGCGAGCATGCCGCCAGATAAAGAACTTAAACCATCCTCTTCTTTTGGATGTTATTGCTATCAATTGCTTAGATTGGTGTGAGGTCAGTTTAATACTTGCGAGCCTCACATTCATCAAAATCCTCTCCTTTTTTAAGTAATTCTGTTTGTCTTGTTAATCAATTACGGCTTTTTAGTTCTTAGTTTTGGTAGACATTTAAATATTGTAGTTAAGTTTAACAAAATTTACTTTCAGAATTATATCAAATATTCTGTCCATCAGTGCAGTGTATCAGCTTTTTTTCTCTTGCTTAGGACTTAATTATATTACAAATAGAAGTACCAATCAATATACAATTTATATCAAAATCTAAGCACTTGATTTTTAATACAAAGTGTTTTTGTATGATTTTAAACTTGTTAGTATGTGTAGTTTAAAGCAACTTAATGGTTGTGGCTGTTGAGTGAGTGGGTTCCAAGTATCTCTTTGAATGTTTTCCTATTGGATTATGTTTGTTCTTTGCTTGGTACCTACCTTTACTAGTGATGACTTTTTCTGGAACTAGTTAAAATGCCATATGGTTTGTTTAGGGCTCAACTTCTGAGCTACCTAACTTTTAATCGAGTAGGTTATTCTATTAATTGTGCATAATGTTCCTTTCTTTTTAATTCATCAAATATTTGTTCTTTTGAGTGCTCGAAATCTATAGGCTGCTTGGCTCTAATTTTGTCTGACGTAGTACAATTTAGAAGAATAACTTGATTAACGTTTGTTCTAATTTTAGAAGTTGATATTTTTCATTTCGAAACTTCATGAAAAATACCACTAGCCACTTATTTTTTGACCTAACTGTAATACTCCCTTCGTTTCAATTTAGATGATGTAGTTTGATTTGGCACAAAGTTTAAGAAAAAAAAGACTTTTGAAACGTGTGGTCCTAAAGGCTTAAAGGATAAAAGCTTTGTGACATTTTTTTGGCTATACATGCTTCTCATTAAGAGGCAAGTGGGTAAAATGAAAAGTTTAAAGTTAAATTATTTTCAAATATAGAAATGTGTCATTCTTTTTGGAACAGACTAATAATGAAATTGTATCAGAGGGAAGTATAAAAATATTTTATACTGCTTGTGGTCAGAGGATAAAGTTCATGACTTTGAATAAAAGCAAAGTCAATATATATGAGACTGAAGGAGTATGGAGGGGAGCATTGTTTTTTTTCCATTTACTCCCTTCCTCACATTTTATGTGGGACTGTTTGGCTAGACACGGACTTTAAGAAAGAAAGTCTTTTGAATTTGTGGTCTAAGATAAGTCATAAATATTTGTGTATAAATCATCTCATTAAGCGTAAAATGAAAAATTTAAAGTTAACTTGTATCTAATATGGAAATGTGCCATTCTTTCTAAGACAAACTAATAAGGGAAGTGTGTCTCATAAAATGGGACAAAGGGAGTAATATATTTTGCTATGTAGTACAAACCTAGTAGCAACCTCAGAAATTTCAGACCAAGCAGTGTATACAAATGTTAGACCCAATGTTCAATCTTTTACCATTTCTTATAAAGAAATTAAAACTTTGTTGGAACATGCTCTCTTTTGGTCCTTCTTTTCTTTTTGCGGCATGTGCTTTTTGTGTCTATTTTATATGTGTTTTATCTTTTTGATTCTTTTACTTTGAAACGACAACAATATACCAAGTATATTCCTACAAGTGGGGTATGAGGAAGGTATTTTGCAAGAAGTGTTGAATAAGAAGTGTTGAATAAAGGATGAAGAATGAAATAAAAGATAAATCACGTTTTTGTAGCAAAAACTTAGAAAGACTAATTACCAATTTTTATTTTCAGCATATTGAGCCTTTTAAATAGGCTTTACATAAAATTGATGAGGTTAAGAAAAACTAATTTTAATTAAATTAGAATATGAATAAGGTTAATAAAAACCTATCCTAATTAAAATAGGAAAAAAGGAATTCCGGTAGGAATGGGATACCAACTTACAATCCTAGTTTGACTAGAACTACAAATATAATCCTATTAAAAACAAGAATCAAATTACTAGGAAACAAGAAATAAGAATCCTGATCTTTATGGAAAAGAAATCCTAATCTTGAATGGATTCTTGGACTACTTGAATTTCTTGAATTCATGGCCTTCTTGATCTTGCATCATTTCCTCAGTAAGCTTAAGAAGCGCTATATCATGCCTAATCACCTTTTCCCAATACTTCTTAGGTCTATCCCTGCCCTTCCTTAGACCCACTATGTGCAACCTCTCACACCTCCTTACTAGGACATTCAGACATCTCCTTCCCACATACCTGTACCATCTCAGCCTCACTTCTCGCAGCTTATCTTCTACGGGACTACCCCTACCTTGTCCCGAATATCTTCATTATTGATCTTGTCTCTCCTAGTATGCGCACACATCCACCTCAACATCCTCATTTCGCTACTTTCAACTTCTGGACATGAGAGTTCTTAACTGGCCAACACTTCGCTTTATACAACATAGTCGATCTAACCACTACTCTGTAAAATTTATCTTTTAAGTCTTGGTGGCACATTCTTATCACACAAGACACTAGAAGCAAGCCTTCATTTCATTCATCCTGCTCCAATACGACATCCTCATCAATCTCCTCGTCAACTTGGATTACTAATCCAAGATACTTGAATCTATCCCGCTTGGGGATGACGTAAGTATCAAGCCTCACCTCCATTTCATCCTCATGAGTTACTCCACTGAACTTACAATTAATGTACTCCGTTTTAGTCTTGCTCAACTTGAACCCTTTAGATTCTAGGGCCTGTCTTCATACCTCCAGCCTGGTGTTAACTTCATCTCGCGTCTCGTCAATCAGCACTATGTCATCTGCAAATAACATGCACCAAGGCATCTCCCCCTGAATGTGCCATGTTAATACATCTATTCTTTTACTTTGAAAGCAATCGAAAATCTTCATGCCTCTTTTTTCTTGAAATAATAGCTCTATGTGATTCCCGAAAGACTTTGTAGAACCTCACGTGTAGTGGAGCCTGTGCTGTTCAATGTTTTACAACATTTTCTTCTCCATTTTAGTTTCTGAAGTTAGTTATTTGCTGTATACTCTCTGCATGAAAGTTGATGATTTTGTTATTTATTGGAACTGCAGGTAGAAGTTAACATCCACCAGTTCTTTAAGGGGTATATGGAAGGTCGATCTGATGATGCTGGCTGGCCCCAGATTCTGAAGTTGAAAGATTGGCCTCCATCTGATTTATTTGATGAACGATTACCTCGTCATGGTGCGGAATTTGTTAGCAGTTTGCCTTTTAAGGAGTACACACATCCACAAAGTGGCTATCTAAATCTTGCTGTCAAACTGCCAGAAGGGTCGTTGAAGCCTGACATGGGACCAAAGACATATATTGCTTATGGAGTTCCTCAGGAGCTGGGGCGCGGAGACTCTGTGACTAAGCTGCATTGCGATATGTCTGATGCGGTATACTTGCGCTTGCCGTCCTCTTCTTTTATTAGTTGCTTAGGTTTTTTCTCTTTCTTTTGCATATAATACTGCATGGTTATGCACAGTTGGGATTTTTCTTGAACTTGAATATAATGTAGACATATTCATGCTATGCAGTTTATTTGCAAGGATTGCTGTAACCTTGACTTATCCCACTGGGTTGTTGTTGTTGTTGTTGCTGCTGTAACCTTGACTTCAGTTAAACTAAGAGAAGCTAAGTAAACTGGTTGTACATGCTTACCCATGAATTGAAACTCCTGAACATGTCTCCCAAAAGCTAAATTGACCTTAGGTTCTCTAATGTGGTTGAACTTATGCTTGAGACTTGAAGAATAAATGGTCATACATTCTGTTACACTCCTTACTGAGGGATATTTAATGTCTGCTTGAAGGGTGTATTTTAATATAGTGCAATTCATTTATCTACCCAAAGAGTGATACTAAACTGTTAACTATGTGTTTTCTTATGTTGTCAGGTTTCTCTGTTAAAGTTATTTGCTTTCAATTTATTTCGTAGGTGAATGTGTTGACACATACTCAAGCAATAACCTTGAAGCCCGACCAGCTTTCAGCCATGAAGGCATTGAAAAGAAAGCATGCTGCTCACGATAAAATGGAACTTCAGATGTCTGAGGACGAGAAAGAATGTGAAAATGAAGCATCATCTGAGTTGATTGAGGGTAACTCTATTCTAGGTGAGAGACATAGTAGAATAGATAAAGGAAAAACTGATGTACTTCCAGATCAGAGCTTGAGTATTGGACCGCGTAGTGGCAATCAATCAATTGTTGCATCTGCTTCCTGTGTCAAGCTAGAGGGAGATACTAATGCTGAGGTGGCAACAGATGGTGCAATCGATACGACAAGCGCTTATGAAGCAAGTGGAGGAATTAAGATTGATCATGGTAAAAGTGATGAGTGCAAATATAACCGAGTGTTTAGAAAAGGTGAAGTTTTTGAGGATTTAGAAGGTGGTGCACTCTGGGACATCTTTAGAAGGCAAGATGTTCCAAAGTTAGAGGAATATCTCAGGAAGCACTTTAGAGAATTCAGGCATATCCACTGTTCCCCGGTGCCGCAGGTATTAATTAAATTTACTAAGCTTTTTACTTAGAAATGTGAAAGAGAGTATAATTCTTTTTGTGTGTGTTTGGGGGGGTGGGGGGTGGGGGGGCATGTTCCAGAGCTCTGCAACTAAGTTTTGACGTATCACTGGTTACCTGTAACTGAGTCTGAAATACATTACATGTCGGTAGAACTGAAGCCAAATCTGATTTGTAGCAGAGGCAGAAGAAAAGAGCCTAGATAGTGTGCAGTTTCAGCAAGAAAGCCAGAGTCTAAATTCCTGAATTGATGTGCTGAAAATATTCTTTCAGCTATCCAGTCTGAGAGTGAGGGGAAACAGGAATGCTACAGCCTAAAACGACCACCTATTTTCACCTTTTCAACCAATTCATCACGTTATTTACCTTTACAAGACAATGAGCTGCAATTACTGCTGCTCTTTTGTATAGGCAGCTTTGGAATCTGTTTGCTCACCTAGGAAACAAGAAGCTATCATGTTAGATCATGTGATATTTACATTTTGGACAAGGTTCTTTCCAATACGGGACTTCAGTTTTTCCAAGATAGAGATCAAGCATAATTCTAAATTTTCCAACTGGTTTGACTTATGCGTAGTTGTTGTTCTACTAGAGGGGTTTGGGTGGTTTTGAAACTCAATCTTTCAAAGTTCGGATGAGGAAACCATTTATGACAGATGTTACTCTTGTTCAAACCCATAAAAGTGAAGTTTGGTTTTAGTCTTTATGATATCTATATGAAGATGGTTTTGGTAGATTTCGGCTTTGTAGAAAATGCCTATCACTTCATTTTCTTCCAATGTTAAAGAGTTTTTTGGTCTATGTCGGGGTCCTTATCCTTTAATATGAAATGTTAATCGTTACAGTTTTCATCCTAATGATCTGCTATGCCTTCTGTATCTATCAACTTTTTGGTCTTGTAGGTTATTCACCCTATACATGATCAAACATTTTACTTGACTGAGGATCACAAAAGGAAGCTTAAGGAAGAGTATGGTTAGTGTTTTGTATATGAATTTCATAGCTTGAGTTCTACCTATTTAACAAGTAAAATTCTTAGTTTTTCCTTCTAATGGCTTTGTATATATTTTGTATTTTGCAGGAATTGAACCATGGACCTTTGTTCAAAAATTAGGGGATGCAGTTTTTATTCCTGCGGGCTGCCCTCATCAAGTTAGAAATTTGAAGGTGCGAGTGACTCTCCCTCTTTCTCTGTTTCACATACACCGACCCACATAAACTTGCTCACACACTTTGCTATGATCTAAGTTGCTCGGACACGGGTGTGTGTCCGACAAGGGTGCAGATCTAGAGGTCGGATCCTTCGAGATGTTAATTCGATGATTCAGGGATATAGATCCTAGTATGGATATGGGTGCGGGGATCCGGCTAAAAATAATTCAAAAAATAAAATATCTCTAAATTATGAGAAATTTTGTGGAACACTTACGTATAACTTGTAAAATGTGGATTTCTGTTTTATTCTAAAGTTGTAGATAAGTAAAATATTGATTTCCTAGATAAAGTATGCTATTTTCTTCAAATTTATCCTAGTTTTGGTTCTGATTCCAGGATTAGGCATGATATAGTTTTGGTTCTGATTCCAGGATTAGGCTATGACTGAAGGGTAGTTAGCTATAACAAAAATCACTATGATTGAAAGTTGGGGATTTCAATACAAAGTTATTCCATAGACTTACAATTCTAGTAAGAGAGTTAATTGACAGAATGAGTGGCACAATGGTTGAGGACGAGGATGAGGTTAAGTTCAAAGGAGTAGAGTTGGAGGCTAATGTTTGGTGAAATAGAATTTAGCCCGAGTGAGTGGGGCAGTTAAGAGTTGAGTTGTGTTGGCAACAACACAAGGGTCGGGTAGGTTGATTTTAACCTTTTTCTAGAGTTGAGTTTGCTACACACTTGCATTGTTTTAGGTCTCCGGGTAGCTTTGAAAAGAGTCTGCAACTTCCATTTCAATTATATGAAAAAGGGGCAGCACAACCTATATAGACATACCTATTAGGCTAAAAAATGTATTTGAGGAAGTTGTGTAAATTCTTAATTATGCCTTAGTGGAAGGTAGATTGATTCAGACGAAAGATTAATGGCAAATGAGTTGGTGGACCAGAGAAGAAAGGAGGGAAACCAGGAATTTTATTTACATTGGATCTCGAAAAGGTTCATGACCGTTTGAGTGGATAATTTTTGAATTATGTGATCATGGAAATGGGTTCAGGAAAAGTGTAAGAGATGGATTGGTAGCATAAAGTTCTCTATTGTGGAAGTGGAAATTAAGTTTTATGGATCAAGTTTTATGGTTATGGAGTTTTTGAGTAAGATGATGGATAGAGTATCAAAGAGGCTGTTTAATGGGAGTATTTGCAGTGTAAGAGACATGATGATGTTGGAGTCCCACCTCTATTATGTACCAATGACACCTTGATGTTTTTATAATGTCGAAGTGTATCAAGTAAGCTTTACGTAACGTGTTTTTATGGTCTCTAGCTATATCAAGATCGAGAATTAATTTAAAGAAGTGTGAGTTGGGATTATCCTAGGAGAAATGAACATTTAGCACAAAAGCTCAGGGTTGGTGCTAAATGTTCAACATTCATCAACGTTCAACGAAATGATTGAACATTTAGCACAAAAATTCAGGGTTGGTGCACTCTCAATGATTTATCTATGTCTTCACGAGGAGCATTGCACAAAAACCAAATTATCGTAAACCCAAAAAGGGGAAAAGTTGAGAAAATATTAGACGGGTGATAAAGGAAGTACTTGGTAGAAAGGGGTATTTGCAGTCTCTCTACCCTAGGGTAGGGGTAAGGTCTGCGTACACACTACCCTCCCCAGACCCCACTAGTGGGATTATACTGGGTTGTTGTTGTTGTTGTTGGTAGAAAGGGGTAATGAAGTACTGATCAAGACTACATTATCAAGCTTTATTACATATTATGTCCCTTATGCATACATCGCTCAATGTGGTTGAAAAGCTGAAGAGGTTTCAAAAAAATCTCTCGTGGGAAATAATGATATGAGGGATAAAGTTTCACTTAGTTAATTGGTGGTGGTTACCTCCTAAAGGTTTAAGCTAAGAGTAAATGCTTTGAGATTTAATATAGCAAGGTTAGGTAAGTAAGCTTCGGTAAGGAGGATCAGACTTTATGGAGGACGGTGATTTTGGAGAAGTGAAGATCATGGAGGAATGTAAAGTATTAACGACAACATCATCTTTAAACTGGGGAAACGAGAACAACATTTGGAAACACATGATTTGTGGTACTAAGGGTTGTTTTCCTATCTATATAGCATATCGATTATCGAGTTAGAAGGAGATGCCGATGTCAATTCAGTAAATTTATAATTCACACGATAGTGGAGTGCTTTGGGATTCAAGAAAAATATATACAATTGGAAAGCAGTTTTATCTTTTAAATGATACGGAATTACCCTATGAAACAATATAACGCAGTCATAATTTCGCACGTAGAATTGAAATGGTTGTGAAATAAAATTTTATCTATGAAGTCCTTACCATTTAATACTGAAAAGTGAGAGTTTGAAGTTCCAATACTTATTCGTTTGGATTCCGGTAAACAAACTTATACTTTTCTCATTTGAACACTTCAACTCATATATTTGCCAACTAATAAATCCCTTTGATCGTTGACTACACACATGTGGCAATGACTGTGCTGATGTGACTAAAGTGCGTATCTATCATGTACATAAGGAGCGTGCATTTGATAATTGTAATAAAAAACATACTAAAATAAGAAAAATAAAATAAAAAAGGAAGGACCAAATTATTAAAAAGAAAAAAGAAAGCTCCCGGTTAATTACCTCAGCCTTTTTCGTCCCTTTTCCTCCCCCCCTCTCCCCTCCCTCCCTCTTATCATCTTCTTTTAATTTCTTCACTTTCTGGTTCAAGCTTTCCTGGCCATCATCATCACCATTTGTTTTGTGTTTTTCTACAAATCTAATGAGGATTATGTATCAAACCATTTACAGTAGCTTAGTACAAGTTTACCATTTACAAAATATTGCTTTACTTATCTAAAAAGAAGTTGCAAATTACATATATTCAAGGAAAGACATTAGAGTTGAGATATACTCTCGTCTTCCCAATTTATGTGAGGGTGTTTGATTGGAGACGGTGTTTAAGAAGTAGAATGACTTTTGAAACTTGTGATCTAAAACAAGTTATAGACATTATGTGGTTATAAATCATCTCATTAAAGGTAATGTGAAAAGTTCAAATTTAAATTGCCTCTAAATATAGAAATGTGTCATTCTTTTTGGGACATATTAAAAAAGAAAGAGCATCACATCAATGGGATTGAGAGTGTAAATTATTTTACAGTTGGTTCTACTTTCGATGGTAATGTACAATTTTGTGCGTCTAGAATTTGAAAACATTCCTTTCACAAATTTTAGTTTATGGAAGGGAAAAGCCATTTGCTTTGGACATGATCATTTATTAGGTTTTTAGGGTTCAAAACCGGTTGTGACCTTGGTCATCTTTTGAGAGATGAAATTAAGTTCTTTTATGTAGTTTTAATACTTAGTTGTCTTTTGTGTTAAATATATACGATAAAATTTATTTTTTCTTGTTTAAAAATATTTATGATAAAATTTATTTTTATGACAGAGAAATGAGTTTTGGATGAAAACTTTTGACCTTTCAAGTGATATTTTTGTTGTTGATAAAGTGGGCTGATAAATTGTTTTGTATAGGCGTGGCTGTTTTAGCCAAAAAATCATGTTGAGAGGAGGTTTTTTTGTTCATATTTATTTTAGGAGTAGGTCCCTTTTTGGAAAGCTGGGGTATCATGACTATATTATTAAGAAGAGGACAGAAAATTTACAATGTCCTATAAATTAAATATTACAAATTAACGTTTAAAAATAACAACAAATGAACATCCCACTATAAGTAAGGTACCAATTGATGAAATTTACTCTAGTTTTATATTAATTTGTATCTATTTGTGTCAATTGTAAATTGCAAGGGTATAATTAAAAGTTACTTTGGAATATTTTGGTTATCTACTTTAACAGTGAAAATTATTTTTCCTATTTTTGTTGTTTACATGTGGAGTTTCAAAAGCTTGTTGATTTTGGGCGAGTTTTGAGATGTTCTCTATATATGTTTATTTTTCATTTCAAAAGGGACATAAGATGTGAAACAATTATATATAGCTTGGTACGAGCATGATTTGTTATGTTATTAAATATTTTGATTTTTTATGATATCTTATTAAGATTTTAATCCAACTCTTCTGTATCGGCTACTTTGGTTATGAACATGTAACAAGTACACTTCCAGTGGTGCCTAATAAGGCTTGCATTTGATAGAGATCTGTTTAGTTGCCTTGTTAAAATTGTAAAATAGAATGTTTGAGCATTCATTTACATAGATTCAATATATTATTGGTTACTTTATAGCACCAATTACTAAAATGTGTTGCATAGTGCATCCTAGGATGGCAAGAATCTCTGGGTGCTAGATGACTACTACTATGAAGTGTGAAATAAATTTTGGGCGGTGAGTTGACTTAATTGGTGCATGACCAAACTTGGTTGTTATTTTGGGCACACTTTCAAACAATTAAAGATTGTAAGAATTGAAAAGTGGGCCCAACTCAAAGTTGGCAACTTATTCATACAATTTGAAGCATAGGGTAGCATAGGAATAGTCTATACCTTAAAATTTTGAAAATTAATTATTCTTTATTGTTGCCATGCAAGTTTTTGGTTTGATGTTAAATACTTTGTTTTTTATTTGAATTATGTACGTTCTAATGTTCTACCTATTTTACGTCAGTTTGAGTTTTGCTTAAGCCTTGGTAGTAGCTGTAGTAATAGTTGGATTCTTCGCCTCACCTAGGAGGTGCATTGGCATAAGCATCAAGAAGGGTTTTTGGGTTCTTTCTTGAAGAGTGAAGTAGTTAGCATAAAATAGTGACAAAAATAACTCCTGTCATATTTTATGTCATACTCTCTTTCCTTTTTGGTTATATCCTAAAAATATTGATTTGTTTTTTTGCTTTATTGACATGTTGGGATTAACTTGATATAAAAGTTTTCTCTTTTTATTAAGAGAGATGAAGGAAAGTGAAACTCTTATAATCTCATTTTATTGTAGGTAGTTTATTTAATTTTAATTTTAATTTATTTTAAATGAAAAACCGACCAAAGTTGGTCGGTTTCTTGAAAAATAAATTTCGCGGGACTCAAAAATAGTTTCCCACATTTTTGCGCCAAAGAAAACCGACCAAAGTTGGTCGGTTTCGTACAAAAAAAATTAA
>AWOL01S0002037.1:37918-49991 GCA_000715115.1 Nicotiana otophora | reverse complement strand
TGCCGAGTGACTGAGTGTGCTGAATATTGAGCGTGATGAGTGGAAATGCGAGACAATGAGATTGAGTACTCTGAGAGTGTGTGTACATGAGTTCATCACCGTGCCGCATTGCATTAGACATGTATACTTGATATGTAGGCATAGAGAAGTATTTTTTTCCTCATGCCATTTGATAATGGAATTTCTTATATGNGAGCACCGTTTGGCTTGCTCGACGTTGGATTTGGCTTGTTCGAGGTAAGTAACACTTCTAAACTTAGAGCTGATGGTATGAACCCTGATTATACGTTTTATGTGATTTGTTTGGAGGTGACGCACATGTTAGGTGATGGGCGTGTGGGCGTGCACCGTAGAAATTGAGACTCGGTCGATTCTATAGAGCTGTGTAGCCAATTAACTTGTATTTTCCATGTATTTTTCATGTGTTAGAAAAACTGAGCTGTGATTCATGTTAGAAATCATGCTTAGGAAAATGCTGGTATTATTGGGACCCACTAAGGTCATTTCTGCTATCGAATTATATGTTTACATTATAATTTCGTACTCAGTCATGTTCATTCATTGCATATCATATCTCAGTCTTTGTTGCTATTTATCAATACATCATATCATCATTTGGGACTAGTTTCATGACATTGTGAGCCCGAGAGACTGGAGAGATTGATGACTGAGTGAGACCGAGGGCCTGATTGTGAGTGATATTTATGGGATCGGACTGCACGCCGCAACATGTTTTATTGATTTATGCATGGATTTGGCTTATTATAGCGCTTGGGCTGAAGGAGCCCCTCCGGAGTCTGCACAGCCACAGTGAGCGCAATTGATAATATATTGAGGGATGAATCTTCCCTAGGCATAGATCTTGCTTAATTATTTATATTGAGGGATGGATCTTCCTTGGGCTGGATTGGCCCTATACAGTACTGAGTGACTGCATGTTAGTTATCATATATATATATATATATATATATATATATATATATATATATGTATATATGGGATGGATCTTTTCCGGGCTGGATTGGCCATATACCATAAGTACTAAGTGACTGTGCACGAGTTGTCATTTATATTTGGGCTGGATCTGCCATGTACAATGCCGAGTGACTGAGTGTGCTGAATATTGAGCGTGATGAGTGGAAATGCGAGACAATGAGATTGAGTACTCTGAGAGTGTGTGTACATGAGTTCATCACCGTGCCGCATTGCATTAGACATGTATACTTGATATGTAGGCATAGAGAAGTATTTTTTTCCTCATGCCATTTGATAATGGAATTTCTTATATGTCGTTAAAGTTTTTGAGAAAAATCACAGATTTTAGACTTACTCATAATTTTGGTGATTTCGGCGAAAGATTTGAGTTTTACTGTTATACTTGAAAAGAAAATATTTATTTTTCGGAATTGTATACGAGCTGAGCATTTATTTATTGAGTTATTTCTTGTACCATCTTTATTATATTGTTATGAATTGTTGCTAGTTATTGGAGTTGGACTCTGACCTTTGTCCCATCTCGTCATTATCTTCAACCTAAGGTTAGGTTTGTTACTTATTAAGTACATGAGGTCGGTTGTACTCATACTACACTTCTGCACCTTGCGTGCATATTTTGGATGCTAATGTTGCTGTGTAAGACGGAAGCTAGCATTGAAGACGTGCATGCGTTCCAGTTACGACTGCCTCTTGTTCATGGAAATCCTAGACTTATGAAAATATGTTTATGTACATTCAAATATATGATGTATTTATTTCATACTAGCTTTGTAAACTCTAAATCTTAGAAGCTCATGATTTGTACTAAGTCCTTGGGAATTCTTATATAACAGTTCAATTGTATTATTATTTCTTCTCTTAATAAATAACATTTGAACTGGTTTGTTGTTAACTGGATTACCTAGTAGGTTGGGTTAGGTGCCATCACGGCTAGTTAGATTTTGGGTCGTGACAAGGTAGTATCAGAGCTCTAGGTTCATAGGTTCTACGAGTCATGAGCAAGTGTCTAGTAGAGTCTTGCGGATCGGTATAATGACGTCCATACCTATCTTCGAGAGGCTACCGGGCATTTAGGATAATTTTTCATCTTTCTTTCCTTATCATGCGGAATTGATTCAGTTTGAAACATAACTTTTTGAATTCTATTACATTCTACGTTTTCGTACGTTAAAGTTTCGTCGTAAGTTAATCAACGAAAGCTAGGAAATGAGATTATTTTTGAGGTTAAAAGTATTTATGTTATTTATAACAGGTGATAAGTAAGTGCCGTGAACGTTAGAGGGTAAACAAATTAAAGAAAATGGGTTTCGTTGAAGTTTGTCAATTTGGGATAAAATACGGTCCACGCTATAATATCCCGTATTTATGGACTAGTGCCATATAAGGTACCACATGATCATGATAGTAAGGTATGTGAAGTATATTAGTATTTAAGTAAATTGAGTGCTAGAATTAATTATGTGAATAATTGATTAATTGTGGGAATAATGTGGGAGAATAAGGAAATAATTATGGTATTAAATAGGATTAAGTGGATGAGGAACTTTAGTGGGCTGCCACATGGCATTAATGTGGCCAAGGGTGGCACCAAGTGTGCATATATGAGTCATAGCACTTAAAGTGCATTGTTTACACGTGTAAATGCAAGACATATCCCTTAAGCCTTCATTTTATTCTTCTTTGACATTTTGAGATATAGAAAGGATGTTGTAATCTTTCCTTCTATTTTTGGGGATTCTCTTACATTAGAAACATAGCAAAAACGTACACACATAATACTCCATATGTTCAGCAATATGAAATATGATATGATCATAAGGAGTGCTTGGTTCTTGTTCAAAGATTTAGAAGGAGAAAAAATTGTTCTTGGCAAGCTCAAGTACAAGTGTTTGATAAATTCATCAAGTAAGGTATGTTAAGGCTATCCCTTCTTTCATTTTGGCATGATCCATACGATACAAATGAAACGAGCAAACGTACAACTTTCATAAATGCCTCTATTCATAGAAGCACTAGGGGTGCCTATGTTGTTGATTCCCCATGTGTATTTTTATTATATCGTCTGTTCATGGGTTTTAGAAAATACGTAAGTTGATAAAGTTATTTTGTGATATTACCTGAAGGCATATTAATCGTATGACATCTCGAGAGATCTTATTGACTTACTTCATTATGTATTGCATTTATTTATACATGTACATTGACCCATGGCCAAATGTCGTTATATACACGTATATATATGTATATGGGGTATGGAGAAAGGTTACGACGTTATATATGTACCACCACCTGATCAATTGGTATACGTTGATGATTTTGCCTACTGAGGCCGAGATGATATGATGGGATGCCCTCAGAGGCTTGATGACTTTATGTACGCATATATACATGATATGGAATTTGTACGCATGTGCATGACATTATAAATGTTTCATGATTCACATAACTATTCAGACTTACAGGTTGAGTCCTTTATTCCATATTTCTTTTATGTCTTCTAGGTACTGATTTTCATGCCTTACATACTCGGTACATTATTCGTACTGACGCCCCTATTTCCTGGGGCCTGTGTTTCATGCCCTCAGGTGCGGGTAGACAGGCTAACGGTCCCCTTTCTTAGGATCCTTTCTCAATGAGAGTTGGTGTGCTCCATTTGATACGGAGCTATTTTTGGGTTTTGGTACGATGTGTTTGTATACATATATGGGTATGACGGGGCTCAGTCCCGACCTTTATACAGTTGTACACTCAATTAGAGGTCTATAGACAGTCATGTATAGTCGGATAGTATGTGGCCTTGTCGGCTCGCTCTACCGTATTCCGTATATATATGTACATATGTCTTTTGGGCACGTTTTCTTGCGTATGTTATTCACATAATTCAGTAGTTTACTGCTAGACGTTATGCACATCCTACACTTATTTCTTGTTTTATCTTAGACGTATGCTTAGGGGTGTTAGACAGGTAGGCTCGGGCACTCCTCATGGCCGTCATGACAAAAGTGATATCAGAGCAGTTCTGTCCTAGGATTGTCTACAGACCGTGTCTAGTAGAGTCTTATTTATAAGTGTGTTGTGCACCACATTTATAAACATGAGGCTACAAGACATATAGGATGTTATCCTCCCTTCTTAGCTAAGATCGTGCAATGTTAGGATTCATTTTTCTAACGATATGTTATGTTTTCAGCGATGCCTAAGAAGGCCACAGCCGCCTAAAAGGGCAAGTCCATGGCTGATGAGACTACTAGTCGAGCGCAACGACTTACCAGGGCTTGAGAAGAGTCTCATAGTGAGATTCCATCTCAGACTTCGCATACCCCGCCCTCTCTAGAGGAGCTTCGAGGGGCACCAGCTCCAATGCCCGCCCCTGTACACCCAGTTTCTCAGCTAGATGCACCAAGTCAGGAGATGAGAGATGCTATTCAGCTATTGACTCGATTAGTAGATGCACAGGCTCGACGCCAAGAGGTAGGTATTGGTCATACAGATAGGTCCATCAGTGAGAGGGTACGTGATTTCACTAATTTGGACCCTCATGTATTCACTAAAGCAGATCCAAACAAGGACCCTCATGTATTTATTGATAGGATGCAGAGGACTTTGAGGGTAATGAAGGCCACTCCGACCGAGTCAGTTGAGCTAGCTTTCTATAGACTTCAGGATGTAGCAGTTAATTGGTACGTGTCTTGGGAGTTGTCCATAGGTGAGGATACCTCTCCAGCGGTGTGGCATGAGTTTACAGAGACTTTTCTTCATCATTATCTGCCACCAGAGCTTAGACGGGCCAGAGTTGATAAGTTCTTGACCCTTCGGCAGGGAAATATGAGTGTTCGGGAGTACAACCTTCAGTTTGATTATTTGGATAGGTATGCTCCCACTATTGTGGCTAAGATGGAGGATCTGGTTCACCAGTTCGGGATGGGGTTGGAGCCGTACCTGCTTAACAACTGTATGTCGGTCTCACTTAAGCCAGGCGTGGATATTTCTCGTATTCAGGCATACACTCAGGGTGTAGAGGAGCATAAGCAAAAGCAGAGGGCCGATCATGAGCATGATAGGGGCCAGAGTAAGAGAGCAAGATCTTCGGGTCCTTCTGGTGAGTTTTGAGGTGGTAAGAGAAAATAATACCCGAGGTATCCAACCTAGCCATCGACTAGCGCACCCCCCCAGTTTGCCGATAGGATATTTGATCGTTCTACCTATTCAGGGCCTAGTTAGAATTCCAGGGCCTCTAGTTCTCAGTATTGGGGTGAGTCAAGTCAGATAAGCCGCCCTTGCCACGATGTGCTCAGTGTTGTAAGCAGCATGCCGGGCAGTGCCTTATGGGGTTGGGTGTGTGTTATACTTGTGGTTATCCAGGCCACGTTATAAGAGATTGTCCGACGAGAGGTGGTGCAAGAATAGTTCAGCCATTGGGATTTGTAGTTGGTTCGTCATCATTAGTACGCCCCCCCGGTCAAGGTTTACAAGCACCAATGGGTCATGGTAGAGGCAGAGGTAGAGAATCTAGCTCGAGCGGTCCTCAGAACCGTATTTATGCATTAGCAGGTCGACAGGATCAGGAGTCGTCGCCCAATGTTGTTACAGGTATATTATCAATCTCCTCATATGATGTATATGCATTGATTTATCCATGTTTCACCTTATCGTATGTCACTCCGTTGGTTGCTAGTAAGTTTGGGATAGAAACTGAGTTGATTAAACCTTTTGAAGTATCCACACCTGTTGGGGATCCAGTGATAGCTAGACGGGTATATAGAGACTGTATAGTAGTAGTTCATAGTCGTTCTACAGTAGCAGACTTGATTGAGTTAGATATGGTAGAATTTGATGTTATAATGGGTATGAATTGGTTGGCTTCTTGTTATGCTAACATTGATTGTAGATCAAAGATGGTTCGGTTCCAGCTTCCAGGGGAGCCTGTTTTGGAGTGGAAAGGTAATACAGCATCGTCGAGAGGTAGGTTTATTTTCTATCTCAAGTCAGGGAAGATCGATTAGAAAGCGCTATATTTATCACTTAGTTCGGGTTCAAGATGTGAAAGTAGAGTCACCAACCGTTCAGTCTATCCCTGTGGTTAATGAGTTTTCTGATATTTTTCCCGATGAGCTTCCGGGTCTTCCGCCAGAGCGAGAGGTTGAGTTTGCTATCGACATATTATCAGATACTGAGCCGATATCTATTCCTCCTTATAGAATGGCACCTGCAGAGCTAAGAGAGTTGAAAGAACAACTAAGGGATTTGCTTGAAAAAGGCTTTATCAAACCTAGTACATCACCGTGGGGAGCACCTGTGTTATTTGTGAGGAAGAAAGATGGTTCCTTACAGATGTGTATTGATTACAGGAAGTTGAATAAGGTGACAATCAAGAATAAGTACCCGCTCCCGAGGGTTGATGATTTATTTGATTAGTTACAGGGTGCCAAGTGTTTCTCGAAGATAGACTTGAGGTCTGGGTACCATCAGGTAAGGGTTAAGGAGAAAGATATTCCGAAGACAGCATTCAGGACCAGATACAGGAAATTTGAGTTTCGTGTTATATCATTCGGTTTGGCAAATGTCCCAACAGTATTCATGGACTTGATGAACCATGTGTTCAGACCCTTTCTAGATATGTTTGTGATTGTATTTAACGATGAATATTGGTTTATTCTTGTTCAGAGGTTGAGCATGAAAATCATTTGCGTATGGTGCTCGGAGTTCTACAAAAAGAGAAGTTGTACGCAAAACTCTCTAAATGTGAATTCTTGTTGAATTCTGTATCTTTCCTTGGGCATATTATTTAAAATGAGGGTATCCGGGTTGATTCCCAAATGATTGAGGCAGTGAAGACTTGACCTAGACCCATGATACCGACGAAGGTTCGTAGCTTCCTTGGTTTGGCAAGTTATTACAGGAGATTCGTAGAGGGATTTTCTTCTCTTTCAACATCATTGACAAAGTTGACTCAGAAGGAAGCTAAGTTTCAATGAACTGATGCTTACGAGCGGAGTTTCTAGGCATTGAAGGACAGATTAACTTCAGCACTGGTTCTAACACTCCCAGAGGGAACCGATGGTTATGCTATGTATTGTGACGCTTCGGGCGTTGGCTTGGGTTGTGTATTAATGCAGCATGGTAAGGTTGTAGCTTATGCTTCTAGACAACTAAGAAAGCACGAGAAGAATTATCCAACTCATGATTTATAGTTAGCCGCGGTGATTCATGCACTAAAGATATGGAGGCACTATTTGTATGGTATTCATGTTGATATCTATACAGATCATAAGAGCCTTCAGTATATCTTCAAGCAGGCTACTTAAAGACTATGGCATTGATATTTTATACCATCCAAGGAAGACGAATGTAGTAGCCGACGCCCTTAACCGTAGATCTATGGGTAGCCTGTCATATTTACAGCCAGAGAAGAGTGGGATAGCCCATGAGATTCATCAGCTAGCTAGTCTTGGAGTTCGATTACTAGACTCAGGTGATATCGGAGTTACTATTTAGGACATGGCAACATCCTCTTTAGTAATTGAAGTGAAGGAACGCCAGTACGAGGATCCTGTGTTAGCTCATTTCAGATATACAGTCCCTCAGAAGGAGAAGACACCATTTGCGATTACAGGAGATGGGGTCCTAAGATATCGAGGACGGTTATGTGTACCTAATGTTGCAAAGGTTGCTCCGACAGGTTATGGGAGAGACTCACTATTCTCGTTATTCTATTCATCCAGGAGCAACAAATATGTATCATGATATCAAGGAAATATATTGGTGGGACGAAATAAAGAAGGATATAGCAGAGTTTGTTGCCAGTGCCCTAACTGTCAGCAGGATAAGATTGAGCATCAAAAACCTGGTGCATTATTGCAGACTATAGAGATTCCGATTTGGAAGTGGGAAGTAATTAATATGGATTTCATTGTAGGCTTACCTCGTACCCAGCATAAGTTCGATTCTATATGGGTGATTATTGATAGACTTATAAAATCATCCCATTTTCTGCCTGTTAAGAATGTGTATTTAGTAGAGGATTATGCAAGGCTTTACATTATTGAGATAGTACGACTTCATGGCGCCCCTATATCTATTATCTTGGATAGAGGTGCTCAGTTTACAGCTAATTTTTGGAGGTCCTTCCAAAAAGGATTGGGGACTTAGGTAAGTCTTAGTACAACATTTAATCCCCAGATAGACGGTCAGGCTGAGCGTACTATTCAGACACTTGAGGATATATTACAGACTTGTGTGATAGACTTCAGGGGTAGTTGGGATGATCATCTGCCACTTATTGAGTTCGCGTATAATAATAGCTATCATTCTAGCATTCAGATGGCTCTATACGAAGCTCTTTACAGACGGAAGTGTAGGTCACCTATCAGATGGTTCGAGGTTGGGAAAACTAAGTTAGTAGGACCAGAGTTGGTACAACAGGTAGTTGAGAAGATTAAGCTTATATGGGAAAGGCTATTAGTAACTCAGAGTCGTCAGAAGACTTATGCAGATAATCGACGATGAAACTTAGAGTTTCAGGTAGACAACTGGGTATTCCTAAAGGTGTCACCAATGAAAGGAGTCATGAGATTCGGTAAGAAAGGAAAACTTAGCCCTCGGTACATTGAACCTTATAAGATCATACGCAGAGTAGGACATGTGGCGTATAAGTTAGAGTGGCCTTCTAACTTGGAGTCTGTACATCCAGTCTTTCATGTGTCTATACTCTGTAGGTGTATCGGGGATCCTTCTAGAGTCGTGCCAGTTGATGATGTTCAGGTCACAGAGAAGTTATCATATGAGGAAGCTCCTATTGCTATACTATATAGACAGGTTCGGAGATTAAGAACTAAGGACGTAGCTTCGGTTAAAGTACTTTGGAGAAACAATAATATGGAAGAGATGACTTAGAAAGCCGATGAAGACGTAAAGTCTACATATCCTCACTTGTTTCCGCTTCCATAGGAGTATTATACCGACACATCACATCCTTTAGGTGCGTAAAGGTTACTGGATTCTTATGTTAGTTACCGTCGTTGGTTATGTGAGGCCATTGTTGTTATTGATGAATATGGCCCTGTATGGATTTGTATTAGTTGGTTTGTTGCGTGGCTGGTTGGTAGTATGTAGTTCAGTTTACAGAATAGACTCTGGCAAAATGTTCGCAAGTCTCTAAGAGTTAACATTCAAGGACGAATGTTTCTAAGGGTGAAAGATGTTACATTCTGCGTTTTCGTACGTTAAAGTTTCGTCGTAAGTTAATCGACGTATGCTCAGAAATGAGATTATTTTTGACGTTATAAGTATTTATGTTATTTATAACAGGTGATAAGTAAGTGTCGTGAAGGTTAGAGGGTAAACAAATCAAAGAAAATGGGTTTTGTTGAAGTTTGTCAATTTGGGATAAAATACGGTCCAAGCTATAATATGCCGTATTTATGGAATAGTGCCATACAAAGTACCACATGGACATGATAGTAAGGTATATGAAGTATATTAGTATTTAAGTAAATTAAGTGCTAGAATTAATTATGTGAATAATTGATTAATTGTGGGAATAATGTGGGAGAATAAGGAAATAATTATGGTATTAAATAGGATTAAGTGGATGAGGAACTTTAGTGGGCTGCCACATGGCATTAATTTGGCCAAGGGTGGCACCAAGTGTGCATATATGAGTCATAATACTTAAAGTGTATTGTTTACACGTGTAAATGCAAGACATATCCCTTAAGCCCATTTTATTCTTCTTTGACATTTTGAGATATAGAAAGGATGTTGTAATCTTTCCTTCTATTTTTGGGGATTCTCTTACATTAGAAACATAGCAAAAACGTACACACATATTACTCCATATGTTCAGCAACATGAAATATGATATGATCATAAGGAGTGCTTGGTTCTTGTTCAAAGATTTAGAAGGGGAAAAAATTGTTCTTGGCAAGCTCAAGTACAAGTGTTTGATAAATTCATCAAGTAAGGTATGTTAAGGCTATCCCTTCTTTCATTTTGGCATGATCCATACGATACAAATGAAACGAGCAAACGCACAACTTTCATAAATGCCTCTATTCATAGAAGCACTAGGGGTGCCTATGTTGTTGATTCCCCATGTGTCTTTTTATTATATCATCCGTTCATGGGTTTTAGAAAATACGTAAGTTGATAAAGTTATTTTGTGATATTACCCGAAGGCATATTGATCGTATGACATCTCGAGAGATCTTATTGACTTACTTCATTATGTATTGCATTTATTTATACATGTACATTGACCCATGACCAGATGGCATTATATACATGTATATATATATATATGGGGTATGGAGAAAGGTTACGACGTTATATACGTACCACCACCTGATCAATTGGTATACGTTGATGATTTCGCCCATTGAGGCCGAGATGATATGATGGAATGCCCTTAAAGGCTTGATGACATTATGTACGCATATACCTATACATGATATGACATTTGTACGTATGTGCATGACATTATAAATGTTTCATGATTCACACAACTATTCAGACTTACAGGTTGAGTCCTTTATTCCATATTTATTTTATATCTTCTAGGTACTGATTTTCATGCCTTACATACTCGGTATATTATTCGTACTGATGTCCCTATTTTATGGGGACTGTGTTTCATGCCCGCAGGTGCAGGTAGACAGGCTGACGCTGCCCCTTTTTAGGATCCTTGCTCAGCGAGAGTTGGTGTGCTCCATTTGATCCGCAGCTGCTTTTGGGTTTTGGTACGATATGTTTGTATACATATATGGGTATGAAGGGACCCAGTCTCGTCCTTTATATAGTTGTATACTCTATTAGAGGTCTGTAGACAGTCATGTATAGTCGGATAGTATGTGGCCTTGTCGGCTCGCACTACCGTATTTCGTATATATATATATGTACATATGTCTTTTGGGCACATTTTCTCGCGTATGTTATCCACATAATTCAGTAGTTTACTGCACGACGCTATGCATGTCCTACACTTATTTCGTGTTTTATCTTAGACGTATGCTTAGGGGTGTTCGACAGGTAGGCTCGGGCACTCGTCATGGCTTATCGGTTTGCGTCGCGACAAATTCCTTCCACACATTCTTGTGCGCATGTGAGCGCTCAGTATCAGTTGTGCATCGACGACTTGTGATTCCATGGATAATGTGCGAGATATGATTTCTGTGTGCTGATGATGGGCCAGTATAGAGGACTTGAGGCCAGGTTTTGACTGTAGCTTAAGCACGGGGATTTCAGCTATGTGAGCATGTGCTTTTGGGACTTATATGTTACAACCCAAATTCGCGTACCTTAGATCACTCCATAAGTTAGTCGACGTAAATACAAGAATAGATTATCTTTAAGATGATAAGAAGGTAATCCTATTGGTCTTAAATGATACAAGGGTGTATAAGAGTGGTTAACAAGTATTAGAAGTTAAACGAATCAAGGATGTTGTAACCCGTATTTTCGGGTAAAACTAGAGGTGCTTAATTGTCCCAAGAGGTCATGTTTTAATGTATTTGAATCATATAATATCCGTATCATAAGTATTGAAGTCAAGCGAGTTATGAAACAAAAGTCGACAAAAGTTGTCGCAACTTACATTTATAATTTTACTTAAACTTTAGGTCAAATGTTACTATATTTTTCTCCCAATTCACTTGGAATTACGGGGTGATCTACCACAAAATTGAAGATATATGAGTCTAGTTTCCAACTCATTAAACCGTTTGTCGATACGATCTCAGAATAGAGAGATGTTCGTGTTTTCACAAGACGGAGCCAAGCAACTCTCTATGGGGCCCACATAGGCGGTTTAAGACATATAGATATATATATATATAAGATGCCTCAACCCAGTTTTAAGTCATTATGTTTCAGTATATTCAGACCTTAGAATCCTAAAAACACCCTCTCAAGGTTCTCTCATGATCCAAGACCCAAACAAAGGGCAAACAACACAAATCAAATGTCGGGAATCCCGTGGCGCTAGTAAGTTTCTTGTTCTTCTTGTTGTTGCTGATTTTTGTGTTGTTCCAGCTCATGTGGGAGGTTGTTTTAAGTGTTTTATGTTCTGTAAATACACCTT
>AWOL01S0002036.1:0-16963 GCA_000715115.1 Nicotiana otophora | reverse complement strand
AAAAAAAAAAATATATATATATATATATATATTGGGGGATCGGGTTGCAGGCCGTAACAGATTTGATTAATGTGAATATATTGTGAGAGCAGGTTGCACGCTACAACAAAATTGAATGTGAATATATTGTGAGAGCGGGTTGAACGCTGCAATAGAATTGAGTGTGAATATATGGTAAGAGTGGGTTGCACGCTGCAATAGAATTGATGAAAATGATAATTGGTTATGACTGTTGAGTTAGCTTCAATTATTATAAATGAGTTACCTGGATTATTTCTATTATTATTGTTGTTACTAATATTGCGTACAGGTTAATATAAGTGACCCGCCTTAGCCTTGTCACTACTTCGTCAATGTTAAGCTCAGCACTTACCAGTGCATGTGGTCGGTTGTACTGATACTATACTCTGCAATTCTTGTGCAGATTTTGGAGTTGGTCCCAGCGGCGTACCGTAGACTTGCTCGGATTTCAGCTACCAGAGGAGACTTGAGGTATAACTGCATGGCGTCCGCAGTTCTGAAGTCCCCGTCTATTTTTACTTTAGCTGTGTGTTTATTTCCAGTCAACTTTATTTTATTCAAACCTTTATTTGTATTTATTCTAGAAGCTCGTGCACTTGTGACACCGATTCTAGGATGGTATTTAGACACCGTTGCATTTTTGAATTATTTCACTATATTTCAAACTTTGCTTCCGCTTTTGTTTCCTTGATTATTAATAATGTAAAGATTGTTTAAAAATTGGTTAATATTATTCTAACGTTGGCTTGCCTAGCAAGCGAAATCTTAGACGCCATCACGGTCCGAAGGTGGGAAATTCGAGTCGTGACAGCTTCCCTTTAACTTTCTTCCTTTCTTTTATATTTATTTGGAGATTTACTATCTTCTTCTTCTGCTAGGGTTTCCCATACAGGGTGTTAGTGCCGTGTCTATTGCTTAATCAAGACTTTCTTTGTCCATGGTTCAAGAGATGATTTTGAGTTCTTCATCAAAGAGAAAAGCAAAGAGAGCTCATGTTTCTGAGGGTGAATAGGAACGAGAGGAGGGCTCTTTAGTGCGTAAGCCTCGGGCTAGGAGACGCATTTTTTCAGATGATGAAGCCACTCCTCCTCCAAATTCAGTTCCCGTGAATGAGCCTGAAAGTGCCACTTTGGTGAGCTCAGATGAAGAGATGATTGTTGCACCTCGTGACTCTATAGAACAGTTGTTTTCCCATGGGTTTGATAGTGAAGACTTTGGCTTAGTTTCTGATGAATCACCCCTTGCCTCCTTTCCAGTATCTGCTCTTATGGTTCTCAGTTTCCCGTGCCTGTTGTTGCTGCCATGCTCCTCCCGTGGCTATTTTTACTTCCTCAACTATCCCTATTGCTACCACTTATCATGTTGAAGTTGGTTTTTCCAGTAGCAGTAGGATGATAAAAAAGTTACCATTGAAGTCCCCGAGGATGGTAATCTTTTGAAAAAGTCTGATCAAGCCGATGTATGGCTGAAGCCGCTGATTGGCCTAGTTGAGAAGTCTAAATTGGAAAACCACAGCTCTTTAGCATGGATGAATGACATTGTCCATTCATCTTTAACGGTATAAGCCTTAGATTTTTATTTTGCATGTGATTTCTTTATCTTTGTTTGATAATCACTTCTTCCATTTCTTTTGTAGATCAACCTGATAGGAACAGAGCTAATGAAGAGAATTGTCTATACTGAGTAGTCAGTCAACGACTATCATACGGAAGCGAACAACTGGAAAGAACAATTTGAAGGCCTTCAGTTAGAAAAAGAAGTTTTAGATGAGGAAAAGTGTGCTTTGGAACAGCAAGTGAAAGTGATGGCAGCAGAATTAGTGATTGAAAAAGCCTCTTCCAGTCAAGTGTGCAAGGATAAAGACCTCCTTGAGTCTTCATTTGTCGAGCAGCTTTCTAAAGCTACTGAAGAAATTAGGGGTCTGAAAGAACTGCTTAATTAGAAGGAAATCTATACCGGGGAGCTTGTTCAATCGCTCACTCAAGCTCAAGAAGACCTCCGTGCATCTTCGAACAAGGTCCAGTTCTTAAAGAGATCACTCGCCCCTTTACAAATTTCTTATGATGCTGCTTTGACTGAAAAAGCAGAGTTTGAGGCCAAAATTGAGCAATGGGAGAGGGATTATGAGGCCCTTGAGGATAAATCAACTCTTGATGTAAGCTGAGCTTTCTTGAATACGCGCCTCGATACTTTGATAGAGGCTAACCAGGAAGGTTTTGACTTGACTGCTAAGATTGCAAAAACTAAGGAAACCATTGAAAAAACTCAGCATAGTCAAAACTTTTCCTCACCTGAGGTCGGCATTCCCGAGGGTGATGAACTTACTCCTGGTGAAGTTAGTGTTCAAATCTCTCCTGCTCAAGTCGAACCTTCTGTTGCTGCTGATTATGCCATCTTGACTTATCCCGTTGCTGACAGTACTACTTTAGAATCTGCTCCATAGTGAACTTGTGTTTGGAAAGTTTAATATGTTTGTTTTTTTATTTGTGGAATGGTTGGCAAGTTTTACCCCTGATTCATTTTGGGGTTTAATATCAAATACTTTGATTTGAACTAAGTTTATACTTAGTTTTAACCGGGTTTATATAATATTTCATTTTGAGTTTCTATTCTACTCTTATAATATTTCATTTTGAGTTTCTATTCTACTCTTATAATATTTCATTTTGAGTTTCTATTCTACCTTTCATCGATCACTTGATTTTTGAATGATCTTTGCTTCCTATTCTTTTGTTTGACAGGTATGAATGATGGATCTTCATTTAATTTATGAGTCATTACCTCCTGAGATATACCTATCATATCTAAATGGGACCATGCAAAACAATCCACGTTAGCTTTTAAATATTCAATTAACTTATCTCTCTTATCTGGGTTTAACCTTGCTCCGATATGAATTCTTCGATCTGACCATTGTTCGAATAGTGGAATAGCTTCAAGCTCCTCAATTCGTTGTTTTAATGTTTTCATTCTCCTCTGGCTCTTGAATTACATCTGGTCTGGAATCCACGTCTGTTTGTTTTGATACAATTTCTGTTGAAATTTGATTTACCGCATCTTTCTCACTTACACCAACATCTTTTTTATTTGCACTCGTATCTTTTTGACTTGGCTGTATCACCGAATTAATGCTCCTTGAAGTTTGTTGATCTCCTCAAATCTGTTGAATTCCTCATTTTGAAGGGAATTTGATAACCTGATATAATGTGGATGACACAGCATCCATATCATGAATCCACGGCCTCCCAAGAATCATATTATAGGCCATATATGTGTCTATCACTTGAAATTTTGTTTCTTTGATGACCTCCTCTGCGTATGTGCTTAGTTCAATCTCGCCCTTTGTAATAATGGTTGAGTTATCAAACCCAGATAAGGAACGTGCTTTTGGAACTACACGATCACCCATCAGCATTTTGTTCACCACTCATAATAAAATGATATTCACAGAGCTACCTGGGTCAATCAAAACTCGGTTTACATTAGTATCATGTATAAGTAAAGATATTACCAGTACATTATTGTGAGGAATCATTAACCCATCGGCATCTGCATCATCAAAGGTTATGTTGCCGTCTTCCAGAGTTTGGCGAGTTCGCTTCCCGTGAGTTACTATGAACTTTGTTGTTTTTCTCGCGACTGTATAGGTTACGCCGTTGACTTCTTCCCGTCGTTTATCACATTTACTGTTCTCTTTGGAGACGGAGGTTTTGGGGGCTCTTGCCTATTTTTCATGTAAGCTTGTTTGCCTTTCTCGCTGAACAATTCCATCAGATAGCCTTGCTTTAATAAATGTTCCACCTCACCTTGTAATAATCTGCAGTCTGATGTTCTATGGCCGCGATCATTATGGAACTCGCACCAAAAGTCTGGGTTTCTTCTATTTGGATTTGATCTCATCTCTTTAGGCCATCGTACCTTATTTCCCATGCTTCTTAAAACAACGACCAACTCGGAGGTACTCACGTTAAAATTGTAGTCCCTAATCCTTGCGTTTGCATTAGCATCTCTGTTACGTTCACCTTGATGTTTTCTGAATCTCGACGATGACGAAGCTGAATCTCTATTTGCAAACCTGTGATCAGCCCGCACGTTTTTGAATTTGGAACGAGCTTCTCGCCCCGAAGGTCCCATATAAGGCTCGTACCTATTCTTACCTGACCTCTTCTCAGATTCCGACCGCCTCGAACCTGTTTTTTCTTCAACCTTTGACTGAGCTACGATATCTTCTTCGATTCGTAATTTGGTATTGTACTTATTAGAGACATCATTCCATGTCGTGACAGGGAATTCTCGTAGGCTCTCTTTAAGCCTCCTCGTAGCTTCTGAACTTTTCTCGTTTAAATTGCTTGCAAATGCCATGGCTGCCCAATTGTCGGGTACTCTTGGTAGTAACATTCTTTCACGTTGGAATCTGTCTACAAACTCTCGAAGCAATTCTGTATCTCCTTGCTTTACTTTGAATATATCCTCCATTCTCTTTTCAACTTTTTGTGCACCCGAGTGTGCTTTTATAAATAGATCTGCAAGCTTAGCAAAAGAGTCAATAGAATTTTCAGGTAAAAGAGAGTACCATGTTAACGCTCCTTTAATAAGTGTTTTCCCAAACTTTTTGACCAGCACAGATTCAATCTCCTGCTTGTTAAATCATTGCCTTTTACTCCCGTGGTGAATGCAGTAACGTGGTCACGTGGATCGGTCGTTCCATCGTATTTTGGGATGTCAGACATTTTGAACTTTTTGGGAATTGGTAATGGAGCTGCGCTTGGTTTCCATGGTTGTTGTGAATATTTGTCGAAATAAACTCATTTGATCACAGGTGGTACGCCGGGTATTTACTCAATACGGTCGTTTTGTTCCTTCACTTGTTTCTACAAGGTTAGTATTAAAGTTTGTAAATCAGAATTATTAGGCGTACCTGGTCTCCCATCACGTGACTCGTTGGGAGTTCCTCCGCTTCCAGAATTAGCCAACCCTGATCGTGGAATTTCCACAGTTGCAGTATTATTTGGTGGAGGTGTAGGTGGTACAGTTGGTATTCCCCTCACGAAAACCTGGAGAGTATCATTCACGTATTCAGCAATTAACTGCTTCACAGCATCATGCTCGACAGTTTGTTCATTTTCATGTTGTTCATTATTATGAGTAGTGAATCTTTCTGGTGATGCTTCTCTTGAATTGCGTGGGCTTCCTTGAGGTGACGAAACTGGGGTTCCTTCCACCTGCTAGTTATTGTCATTGACATTCGACATGATTCAGTTGAGAAAGAGTGATTTGGAAAGTAAGAAAAGTTTATCAGATTCCCGGTAACAGAACCAATTTGTTTAAATAAAGAATTAGATTCTCAGTCAAAGCCTATTTTTAGAAGAACTCGGGTTACTGATAATTAAGAAATTCAATATTCTCTCAAAAATAAGAAAGGAAATCAGAATCAGAAATGACAAAGTAATCAATAGAAAGCACAAGAAAATAATTATATTCCAATGTTCATCAGAACGTGTCCTTACAAGTGAAATTCCCTTCCCTTATATAGGAATTTACAAATATAACGTTTCTTCCCTTTTATGATCGAATCATTATGAGCATTAATGACATTAATGAAACGTTATAATTGGCAACCGTAACTGTTCATGAAGATTCTATAACGGTTCTGATTCTTCTTTCACATTAATTAGAGGTTCATGAATCTCTCATCTTTACTGTCCTGATTCATCATGCCTGTGTCTCTTCACTGAGTAATTTAGGCTCGAGCAACCGTACCCTTTCATCTCGTGAGTGATTTGTTCGTACCTGTTGTAAATTGTGAATCTTTTAATGCGTCACTACAATTGTCATCTTCTTAGTGATCCACATATCTTGCCCTGTCATACTCATATAATTTCACGTATAACATTTATTTTTTACCAATACAAATACCCTGTGCCCTCACAACTTAAAAAAAGTGAAAAGAAGAAAGGAATGTTGAGGCTAGGAATGAAATGCAAAGAGAAGACTGGAGAAATAAAACTCATATGCAGACATCCACTAATCAAACAAATCAAACGTTCAAAAAACAAAATCAGAAAAAAGAGCTTACCAATTAATACAATCGCAGCACACCAGGCTGATCGGCAATCAGAGCAGCATCGAGGACTGTCAATCCAGCTAAAGAAGATACTATCCTGTGACAGAAGCATTATTCAAAGTTCAAACTTGCCGCAATTATTATTATTGAAAAAAATGAAAGGGGAGGAGAAGATAAAGCTGTAATTTTGATTACTTTTGCTCCACGCATATAGTAGTCACTGGAACATCTATGTACAAGATAAAAAGTCAGAAGCAAGCTGCGGTAAGAACTTTAGTTTCCTGCAAAACAATTGTTGCTAAATTTATATGAGGGAATCAATTAGGATATTTGCGAACGAACATTTACACTTGTTGCTAAATTTTTATGTTTTAGTAGCTTAGTAACTTTTATTCTATGTGTAAAAGGAAAGGAGTTAGCAGGACATCAGAATATTCAAGCATTTGAACTATCTCAGAGGAGTTGATTAAAATATTTCAAGAATTTCTCAAGGATTAATCTTCATTTCCTGCACATACTCTAGTCCCTCGCGAGATAGTAATTTCTGGGTTTTTCACATTAAAAAATGACATAAAATTCCTTTTGAGAGCTACGTCGCAATCATTAACATTATAAAAGTAAAATATACCTAATTAAGATGATCTCCATACGATCTTCTTAGCTGCTACTTGATTTTCAAATGTATCAACCAAATCAGAGAACCCAATGAATGAAAGCTCTTAATCTTCAGTATACTCCAGCATAGAGCGATAATGTCTCAAATTCTAGAGTAATCTTAATATCTCGTTCTGATCACTTATGTCATTTGAGTATCAAATAAATCTCAGTTGCAACCCAAAAGCATCAACAATAAATTCCAGCTTTGTTTCTTTGATACTGTGTTGTAGATTAGTTTTATGGAGTTACAACCAACAAATCAGAAGTAGAAAAATTCAAAAGTACTTTTTTTCTTATTGTTTTCTTCAATCATCTATCTTCTTTTTTTATACCAAGAATAAGTACAACTATAGATTTGTTGCCTAACATAAACATTCCTGAGCATTCATCCCACAAATCAAAGTAGGCAAATAACTTTAATCTTTTCCTAATCATGTATATTCCAATCAATCAACCTCCATTCCATACCTCATCCTATTTCTTTGGATGCTGCCATAGCCAACAAGCAGTGACAAAATAAGACGATAAACTTTCCTCTTCCGTTGTTATCTTCGAGAAATAGAGTAAGACAGTCGACATAAAGAAGGTTTGAAGATGAAATTTCATATAAATACCCCACGCCCTAGATCTCTTTCAGCATACTAAAGATGCCAAGTGAATGTAGAAATTTGAAAGTTCTAAAAGATGGATATATATTCTTTGTTCCGAGTTGGCGATTTTGGTGTTATAGATGTAGTTTATTGTAAGGTCTGTAATGTAATTTGAAAAGTGTTCATAACGGCTGGTAAGATGATAGAGCCCATAATACTGTATGTAATAGCCGAAAGAATTATACTCTAGCTAGTTTGTTGAACTTATCAGCACAATTTCGGTGTTGTTTGTAATTAGAAAATTTACCTTTTTAATCAAAAGAAATATAAGGGGACATGGTCAAAGTATAGAATCGGATATGCTGAGCACATTTATCCTGAAATAAAAAGAACTCAATTTAGTAAAATTTTGATTCATATCTGCTCAAGCTCAACCTGAGACTATACTTTCCTAAAGTCGGATTAGGATCGTTCTCCACATCACGAGAATTAAAAAAGAACAACTTAATTTTGTAAATACTTCATTAATCATTTTTCCCAAACAAAGTATTTAAACATACAAAATCTCTATAAGAAGACAAAAGTTAAAGAACACAAAAGTATTTTTCTTGGCGGTACATTAAAAATTAAAAGAATGCATTTGAAACATTAGTTTGCTAATTTCAGTACTGTTGAAGAAGCCTTGTCAAACATTAAATTCGGATAGCCTAACATACAATTATTTCTTGTTAGCTAAGAAGTCCTTTAAAGTATGCATCAACTCCCATAAACAGACAGATAAATTTTACTTCTCATTTAATTCTATCCTCTCATGTCTGCAGCAGTTTAGAAAATCCACAAAATTGTTAACATCCTGGGGCCATCTTACAATTACACCAAGAATACACAAACTGCAATGTCTTGAATTGAATACATGCTAAGGCCCAATAAGTATTTTGAAAAAAACTATACACATTGTCCAAAAAAAGCACGAAGGAACTTATTACTGGATGTCTTTGTGACAAACAACAACAACAACACCAGCAACTTAGTATAATCCCACTAGTGGGGTCTGGAAAGGGTAGGTGTACGCAGACCTTACCCCTATCCTGGGGTAGAGAGGCTATTTCTGATAGATCCTCGGCTTACTCCCTCCAAGAACTTCCCACCTTGCTCTTGGGTAATTCGAACTCACAACTTCTTGGTTGAAAGTGGAGGGTGCTTACCACTAGAGCAACCCACTCTTGTCAACTGGATATCTTTGTGAATGTAATAGAAAATCTCATGAATTAAGCATAAAAAACTTTTTGTTCTCGGGGATAATTGCATTTTTAATGAGTTGCTGATATTGAAAAAGGGAAGTAAGTAAAAGTAAACCAAAAGGTGCAAAACTTAACTGGTACAAGTGAAGCAATGTTCCTTTCCCCACTTTCAGTTAACAACTTCCTTTGAGAAAAATCTGTAAAATCAATATTTTGGGACCATTATATTCCTAATAATGAATACAAAAATATTCGGTAATGTCAAAAGTTCATCTTTCAAACAAAACTCAAGTAAGCGATATACTATTCAGTTTAATAGAGCCTCCTCAAAAAATAATAAAATAGTAGTAATAATTTTGAAAAAGAAGAAGATAAACCCAGTTATAGAACACTGTTTACTGTGAGAAAAAAATGTGCATGAGTAAATCAAACATATCTATGGACATGTTGTTTGACCAAAAAATGTAAACCTTTGATTAAACTGATTAATGTTATATAAAAAGGGATTAGACCTAGTTAATAATGATATTCCCAGATTTATAACTAATCAACTCAAATAAAATCGGACAGTGTTGGCGGAGGATTAAATGTTGTGTACATTCAATGTTTCAAGATCTTTAATGATAGAAGAATTTCAAACAATAAATAATAATAAATGGTATTAACGTAAATAAGGAGAATGATTCACCCAAAATTGAATGGGGTAGATGATTCCTCCTTCCTACAGTGATGAGTGATAGGCAAAAGCTATAATATTGGAATTATTCTCGGATCTGATGGAAAAGTGTGGAATCATATATAATCAAATTTTCTCAGAAAGGTAGTGTTTGTATATTTTCTAGAGAGAAAATCCTCTTATCAAAAAGTGTTCTTATTAGAGAATGTTACATACCCTTTTCCCCTATCTTTTTTTCTATTTATACGGGACATACCCTAGTCAATCCTAAAAGTACAGACACCCAGAATATTCAATGAAGTATTCTCTTGAATATCCTATTACAAAAACTAGCCGTTAGCACTACCCTTGATACTTGACCTCGACCGTTATTGACTGCTCGGCTACGAGCTCCGTTATCTACTAGTCGGCCTCGACCATATCGCTTTCCACGATATCGCTTCATGCTAAATCCCCTGAGGCGGATTTTGACTTATACAGTTAGTCCCTCCGCTTATTGATGTCGACCATGGGCGACCTTGATGAGCGGACTCTGTTAGTTAGGGTTGAGATGTGATATCATGCTCACTTAATTATATGGCCCACTTAGCTAATCTGCCCGATAGCTCGAGCTTATGCAAAATACTTCGCAAGGGAAAAGTTGTGACTACCGAGATGGGATGGCACTGAAAGTAGGGTCTAAGCTTTCACGAAGCTACGACCAAGGCCAGTGCCAATTTTTCAAGGTGGGGATACCTCGTCTAGGCGTCGATTAAGGTTTTGCTAATGTAATAGATGGGATATTACGTACCTTTATCTTCTCGGACCATGACTACACTCATCGCTACTTCAGATACGGCGAGGTAGACGAGAAGGCGCTCTCCCAGTTCCACTTTGGAAAGCAACGGCGGTGACGACAGATAAGCCTTTAATTCCTTCAGGGCTTGAACGCACTCGGAAGTCCACTGGAGGCCGTTGTCTTTCTTGAGTATGCCAAAAAACTTATGGCATCTGTCAGATGATCGCGAGATGAATCTTGACAGGGCAGCGATACAGTCCGTGAGCCTTTGCACCTAGTTTTTGTTGGTTAAGTGCTCTGATATTCCTTCTATGGCTTTGATTTAGTCGGGGTTGACCTCGATACCTCTTTGCGGTACTAGGAAGCCCAAGAATTTTCCTGAGGTCACACCGAACGCACACTTTTCAGGATTTAGCTTCATTCTATACCGCCTGAGTCTATCGAAGGATTCTTTCAGGTGGTTAATGTGATCTTCTTTCCTTTTGGACTCGACCAACATATCGTCTATGTAGACTTACATGGTCTTGCTGAGTTGGTCTTTGAACATTTTGGTCACCAACCTTTGGTATGTTGCCCCCACATTTTTCAGTCTGAAGGGCATCACCCTGTAGCAGTACGCTCCTTAGTGGGTGATGAAGGTGGTCTTCCTCTCGTCCTCCTCTTTCATGAGGATCTGATTGTTGATCTCGTCCAAGTCACACCTCTATTCAGTGTTGTGAAATGGTCGATTGTAATAATAATATCCAACAAGGTGTCGGGATCAAATCCACATCTAGATGGGATTAGTGGTATATATTTGGATAAAGCACGTGAAGTATATTGGTTGAACTTCCACAAATATGGTTTTGTTTTTACTTCTAAAATTACGTTAAGGATTACAATTCTAAAGATATAAAACTAGAGAATATTGTTTTTGGATGGTTTTCAAATATATAAAAATTCCTAGGGGTATGACCTTCACCTAGGTGTTTGCCTAACGGGTTGTAAACTTTAAAGTTTGTTTTGTTGGTCGGGGTGTATTATAGTAATCAACACTCAAATACCCACTCAATACCTCTCGGTAAGAGAGTGATTTTGCCCAATTTGGCTTTCTCAAATCTAAATGGGTATTGAATAAAATAATTAATAAAATGCTCAAGTCGGGTTTTACTATCTCCAGGTTCAACTCCTTTAATTGGGACTATCAATCTCTTGATTTTATCCTAAATTCTTGTTAGCCAAGTTTTCGTAGACTAAGTCTCTCTTTCTCAAGTAGAGACCAAGTCAAATAGGCATAAACTAATATTTGCAACCATTAATTCTTCAATTAAAGGCAAGAACAAGGCTAAATAATAAACACCCGACTATAAACAAGCCATAAATCAAACACCTATTAGGTTCACACACTAGGGTTGGGTCACAACCCTAACTAAAAGTCTAGCTACTCATAATGGGTATAGAGGAAAAATAAAGAAGAAAAGATGATAAAACTCATATTGCAAGATTAAAAGATAAAAATCCAATGTTAAATCACCAAAGTAAGCTAAAATTGCTTAAAGGGGTAAAGAAATATGGCTATAGGACTTTTACTATACAAAAACTTGACCTAATTTCGTGAAAGTAGTCTGTTTATACAAAGCTAGGATTTTCGGACAAAATTGCCCTTTCGGAGGTTCTGCGGCCGCACAATTATATGTTCCGTCCGCACTTCTCTTCAAATCTTGACAGGAGTTGACTCTGTGGCCGCACAATTATGGATTGCGACCGCATCTCTCATGTTCTGCGGTCCGCACAATTCTGGGTGCGACGGCACTGGGCACTTCTGCGGATCGCACATTTCCTGAGTGCGGTCGCATAGCTGTTTCTGCGGCTGCACAATTATTGTGCGGTCCGCATTTCTTCTTGAGGTTAAAATGAAACTCTCCGAACTTTGGCTCTTACGTAGCTTTTGAGGCCGCACAATAATTGTGCGGTCCGCACTTTGCACTAGGGCTCTATTGATTTTCCTCCATATTCTGCGGCCGCAGATAATAATCTGTGGTCCGCACTTGAGCTTTTGTGCCTGATTTTTGTCCTTGTTCAGATTACTCCTCCTTGAGTTGAATTTCATCGCAGTAGCTCATTTTCCAATACTCCTGCAGGTAAGCATATTTTATCTGTTTTCGGAAATACAATTAGACGTTTTTGGACTAAAACGAAAACTAAAAGGTGCTAATAAGTAGTCAAAATTTCCACTTATCAATTGTAGCCCGAGTAGGCATCTAAGAAGCTCAGCAGTTCATGCCCGGCTGTTGCGTCAATGAGCTGGTCGATATGAGGTAGCGGGAATGAATCTTTGGGGCATGCTTTGTTTAAGATCTGTAAAGTCTACGCACATCTGCCACTTTTCATTCTTCTTTTTTACCATGACCACATTGGCGACCCATTGGGGGTATTTTGATTCCCGGATGGAGCCATTTTCTAGCAAATTTTTGACCTCCTCGCGGACTACATCATTTATTGCGGAATTGAACTTCTGCCTAACCTGGCTTACTGGGGGTAGAACGAGATGGCGTTCAACTTGTGTGTGGCGACCTCCTTCGGGATACCTGGCATGTCTGCATTGGAAAAAGCAAACAAGTCTGCGTTAGCAGTTAAGAATTGGCAAAATTTACCTGGTTCTTGAAGCTTGCAGCCGACGTAGGCTTTCTTGTTGTGGTCGTTATTATCAAGTTGGACGGGGTAGAGGTCTTCTACGGTTGATCCTGTGGTGTCTATTGTTTCGGGATCTCTGATGACGTTCGCTTTTTCATTACAGCTCGACTTCAACCCTGTTAATTGCTATGCATCTTCTACTTTGCCCTTCATTTATTGGGTATATGTACTATCCTGGGCGATGCGATAGCATTCTCGAGATATGTGTTGTTCTCCTTGTATGCGGAACATTCCCCATGGGGTTGGAAAGGTACAAGCTGGAGGGGATAGCCCTCATGGCGTGTATCCAAAGTTGACATATTATGGCGTTGTATGCCGTATCCTGGTCCATGATGTGGAATGTGGTTTCCAGAGTGAGGCTGCCAGCCATGACGGGGAGTGTTATTTCCTCGAATGTTGGTTCAATTGCATTATTAAAACCTGTTAGCGTGATGCAATGCGGTACTATCTTATCCTCGAGTCTTATTTGTGTAAGTACTCGAGGGTGGACAATGCACGCGCCGCTCCCATCGTCCACCATAATGCATCTTACATCTATATCTAATATTTGTAAAGTGATAACAAGGGCATCATAGTGAGGGAAAACCAAACCGTGGATATCTGACTTATCGAAGATGATACTTTCTTCGAGTTCGTCATACCGTTCATGAGTGATTGACCATTTGAGGTTGTGTGTTGTGGTGAACTTTACGTTGTTGATCAAAATGTCGTCGCTGTCCCCGATGATCATTTGAATAGTGCGAGTCGGTGAGGGTGGTTTCGGCGGTCCCTGGTGTTGTTCACATCCTCGGGCAAAGTTGGTCCTCCCTCAGTCGCTCAACAATCCTTTGAGGTGTCCTTGATGAAGCATGTTCATGACCTCCTGCCTTAGGGCGATGCAGTCCTCAGTTTTGATACCTCGCTCTTGGTAGAACTCGCAGAGGGCGTTTGACTTTCTAGTGCTTGGATCTAACCTCATCTTTTGTGGCCACTTTACTTTTGGTCTGAGCTTCTCCAATGCGTAGACTATTTCTGAGGGCGACACACAAAACTTGTGAGCGAATAGTAAATGGGGCATACCTCTCTCGTTCCGATGAGTTCCTGTCCTTGGCCTAGATGGGCCCTCTTCGTGGCGGGAGGGGGGCATGATGTCACTTCTGACATATGGCTGATGCCTTTATCGGTTGGATCGTGGAGCTACAAGATCTCTCCTAGCATCATTTCTTCGATCCTTCCTGGTTTCGGCTTGTAACGAGGTCAATCGACGGGTTGGCCCATTCATGTCGTCTTCGTCTGCACGGACCTCGGCACAGTAGGTGTTGTGTATTTCATCCCAAGTGGTTGGAGGATATTTCATAAGACGACTTAATAATTTCCTGGTCGCCCTAGAGCCATTCCTGTTCAGCCCGTTCTGGAAAGCTGATACAGTCATTCCTTCCAATACATTTGGTAAGGCCATCCTTACTCTGTTGAATCGAGCGAGGAAGTCCCTCAATCCCTCTTCGGGTGATTGTTTGATGGCAAATATATCGTTCACTCTTGCCTTCGCCTTTTTAGCCCTAGCATGGGCCGTTACGAACTTGTCGGCCTTCTCTTCGAATATTTCAATGGAGAGCGCGGGCAGCTGTGAATACCAGGTTAATGCTCATCCGGTAAGGGTCTCGCCGGACGTTTTCAACAAGATAGAGGAGACTTGTTCTTTGGCGAGATCATTGCCCTTTACTGCAGTGACATAGTGAGTCACATGATCTTCGGGGTCGGTCTTACCGTCATATATTTTCAGATAAAGCGGCATCTTGAAGGTCTTGGTGTGGCATGTGGGGCGGCTTCATCACTGTAAGGTTGCTCAATGAACCGATCAGCGTCTCTTTTTGGCAAGAGTTTTGGGTCACCCGGTATTTTATCGACTCTTTCTTGGTGCTCTCTCATTTGATCCCGAAGCATTTTGTTTTCATTTTCCATTTCTTCCATTTTCCTCAGAATGGTCATGAGGGTGTCGTTACCTGCATTATTAATATTATGAGTGATACCCGTTACTGGAGGGGGAGGGCCATGCTGCTCGGCCCTTGCAGGTGTAATGCAAGTCCTTGCATTTACTCTAACCGCCTCCTGAGCGGGCTTGTCGAGGATGCCGGTTAGCGTATTTGTCAGCCAAGCCTCAAGTAGTTTCTTCACCACTGGTGGCTCCTCTTCCGTTGTGGACGTGGAATCACCTTTACCACAGGATGTTGTGATACTGCCGTGAGGGAGGGGCGACCCACTTCGCTAGGGAGAGGCGTTAGGCATTATGTCTTCACCTTTTATTTCGGGGACCTTATTGATGGTGTTTAAGAGGTTGGTAGTGAGATTGGCTACTGCCTTCATTCTTTCTTCTCTATTACCTGCCATGTCAGATTCGTGTGTAAAAGGAAGTAGGAGCTATGTTTTTTTTTTTGTGAACTGTGCCAGTTATAGATCTAGAAGAAACTAAAAACTTAACTAGGTATCCCCACACATGGCGCCAAATTATTTGACCAAAAAATGTAAACCTTTGATTAAACTGATTAACGTTATATAAAAAGGGATTAGACCTAGTTAATAATGATATTCTCAGATTTATAACTAGTCAACTCAAATAAAACCAGACAATGTTTGCGGAGGATTAAATGTTGTGTACATTCAATGTTTCAAGATCTTTAAATGATAGAAGAATTTCAAGTAATAAATAATAATGAATGGTATTAAAGTAAATAATGAGAATGATTCATCCAATATTGAATGTGGTGGATGATTCTTCCTTCCTACAGTGATGAGTGATAGGCAAAAGCTATAATATTGGAATTATTCTCGGATCTGATGGAAAAGTATAGAATCATATATAATCGAATCTTCTCAGAAAGGTAGTGTTTGTATCTTTTCTAGAGAGAAAATCCTTTTATCAAAAAGTGTTCTTATTAGAGAATGTTACATACCCTTTTCCCCTATCTTTTTTTCTATTTATACCGGACATACCCTAGTCAACCCTAAAAGTACAGACACCAAGAATATTCAATGAAATATTCTCTTGAATATCCTATTACAAAAACTAGTCGTTAGCACTGCCCTTGATACTCGACCTCGACCGTTATTGACTGCTCGGCTACGAGCCCCGTTATCTACTAGTCGGCCTCGACCATATCGCTTTCCACGATATCGCTCCATGCTAAATTCCACTGAGGCAGATTTTGACCTATGCACATGTATGTATAAAATTCAATAAAATACTCCCGACAAGTTCAAGATGCCCAAAATTTTATATTAAAAACAGGATCCAAACACATGCATAGCCGAGAAAACAGAGGAAGATGCAAAGAAGGTGTCCAATTCACTGCTTCTTAGTAGGAGAAACTGATAAGTCACCAAAGAAACCCCAAATTTTCCATCTTTCAATTTTTCTTTTTCAAACTTTAAGGTCATACACTTTGAAAACCTAAATAGACTCAATTCAATAATGTAGCCACATAAAACTCACCAATCCTTGTAACATTAAAAAATTAGAAATGGTAAAATATAAAAGATAAAAGATATTCTCCATCTTCATAATAGCCAAAGCTAACAAATAAATATTAAGAAAAAGAACCCAGATGGGACTAAATCTAAAAACTGAGCAAAAAATTAACAAGGGAAGAAGAAAAAGGCATCTGCCATGGTGGAAGGGAAATTGAGAAATGTAGGCAAAAGGTGGGTGGAAGTCCATAAGTCAACATAGGAGAAGCTCACGTGACGTGGGTATCAACCATGAGTTTGAATCACCAAAGTACCCCTAATAAATATTTAAATGCCGAAAATGCCCTTGGTCGTCCTGTGAATAAAAACACTAGTCCTGTTAACATCTTAAATTGTATATTCAGTTAAACGATGTCACTATTGAAATTTTTAGCATACATATATGTAACGACCCGACCGGTCGTTTTGAGTATTATAACCCTGTTCCCTCATTTACTGCTTATTTTATGCTTTATAGTTATTTTATGACTTACCCAGTTAGTTGGCTCGGGTCCGGAAGGAATTCAGAATGAAATGAGACTCTTAGTCTCATAATTGAAAATTTAAGTTAGAAAAGTTGATCGGATGTGGACCTATATGTAAAAGACCTCGGATTTGAATTCTGATAATTCCAACAGCTCCGTATGGTGATTTTGGACTTAGGAGCATGTCCGGATATTTATTTGGAGGTCTGTAGTGGAATTAGGCTTGAAATGTCGAAAGTTAAATTTTTGGAAAGTTTGACCGGGGGGTTGACTTTTTGATATCGAGGTCGGAATC
>AWOL01S0002035.1:260520-288783 GCA_000715115.1 Nicotiana otophora | reverse complement strand
CCACCATCTACGGGCTCTGCCCTCTAGCTGAAAAGTAGCAAAGTCTACCCCATGAGACTCCAATATCCTCATGTTGTACAGTCTATCCTTGCACCGATCAGTGAAATCCTGCGGATCCTCATGTCTCTCACCCCCAAAGACAGGAGGATGTAGTCTAGTCCATCTGTCCAATAGTTTCTGAGGATCAGCGGCTACAGCTGGCCTGGGCTCAGGTGTAGCTGCTGCCACTGGCTGGGCTCCACCCACGGGTAGTGCACCCTAGGTCTGAAATACAGCAGCTTCCTATCCATGAGCCTGCACGATAGGGGTCTATGCTCCCCCGCCCACCTGAGATGTGGCTGGGTCTGCCGGAAATAAAATCGGCCTAGGTCATATTATCCATGAGTCGCAGCATATGACCCATGACATCCTGAAATCCCGGTGCAGATGTGAAGTCCACCGGAGCTGGCTCTGTCACAGGCACCTCACCCTGCTCCTCAATAATGGGATTCTCTGCTGGACCCACTAGCGGCATAACTGGAACAGTCCTGGGACGTCCTCGCCCTCTACAACAGGCTGGAGCCCTCCCTCGGCCTCTGCCTCGACCTCTAGCAACTGGGGAAGTAGCTCTTCCCTGGTCTGGAACTTCATTCGAGCGCGTTCTCATCATTTGTGAGAAAATAAGAGAAGGATTTTTAGTGCTACATTAATTGCACGATGAAATATGAATAAAGGTAATTTCCTAACACCCTATAGCCTCTCGAAAATAAGTAAAGACATCTCCGTACCGATCCGTAAGACTCTAATAGGTCTGCTCATAACTTGTGAGACCTACGTGAACCTAGTGCTCTGATAGCATGTTGTCATGACCCAATTTCAAATGTAGATCGTAATGGCGCCCAACACTATAGCTAGGCAAGTCAACTAATAAATTAAGCATAGATTGATAAAATTTAAAACCAAGAAATCCCAAACTCTACCAATGTGTGTGCTAAGACCTGGTGTCACAAGTGCATGAGCATCTAGTAGATGATACAAAACTCCAAATACTGTCTGAAATGAAATAGACAGAATGAAAATATAAGAAGAGACATTGGTAGCTGCAGAACGGCTCAGAAAGGCAACTCACTACTATGCCTCGGGATGACATGGATATGTGACGATAGGTCCTCCACTAGTACCTGTCTCAAATCCTACACAAAAAGTGCAGCAAGTGTAGTATGAGTACGTAAACAACGTGTACTCAGTAAGTATCAAGCCTAATCTCGAAGTGGTAGAAATGAGATGGCCGACTTTGACACTCACTATGAGTCAATGATAATAACTGAAATAAAACTAGGATATTTAAATCATCATGATTTACAGAATTTATAATAATTTATTTAATCAGCGAAAGTAGTCAAATTCCTTCAAATTAACAATTCTCCATATATTGATTTAATTCCTTCAATTTAAATAATTTTCAACTTATCAATTAAATCTCATTTACAGGAGTAACAAATAATTCCTTAACAAGTAAGAATAATAATTCATTAAATTTCAAGGATTTTCCAATTTATCACTTAGCTTCTCAAGCTGAAATAAATTATTAAAGCATCGTGTAATTATTATTATTAAGCACGATTTCTGTCGAGGACGTACGGCCCGATCCAGAGTGTCGTGTACACTGCCGAGGGACGTGCGGCGCGATCCATAGATGCATCTATCCTGCCGAGGCGTTCGGCCCGCTCCACAAAAAAGGAGGACATTTTTCTTATGTACCTCCGGAACGAGAGTATATTTATTATGAGATAAATTCGGGAGGAAGAAAAATTTCTTTTAATAATTAATTAATTTAAACAGAAAATCAAGCATATGAGGTTTTCATCCTTTAATATATTTATCTAACAATTCACAATATATTCATATATATCAATTAATATTAATTAATCAAAGAATACAATTTGCACAAGTGATGCATGCTTTGAGTCCTACACTACCCGAACTTTAGCATTAATAGTAGCTATGCACGGACTCTCGTCACCTCGTGCGTACGTAACCTCCACAATTAGCAACAATTATTTAATTTTTAATCACCTATGAGGTAATTTTTTCCTCACAAGATTAGACAAGAGACTTACCTTGTCTTGCTCCAATTTACCCACTAGAAGGCCTTTTTCACGATTATCTAACCCTGTTCGGCTCGAATCTAGACAAAATAATTCGATATAATCACTAAACATTATAGGAATCAACTCTATAAGAAAATACTACAATTTTAATACAAATCCCGAAATTAATTAAATAATCGTCCATGGGGCCCACATCTCGGAATCCGAAGAAAGTTATGAAATCCGACAACTCATTAAAATTCGAGTCCAACCATACCAGTTTTACTCAAATTCGACTCCGAATCGATACCGAAATCTCAAAAATTCGCTTCTATGAGATTTCTAAATTTTTCCAAATTTCAATCTCAAAACACTAATTAAATGGTGAAAACAATGATATATTTGTGTATATAGACCAAATCCGAGTTGGAATCACTTACCCCAATTGTCTTTCCTTGACAATCTGCCAAAATCACCTCTGCTTCAGCTCCAATTTGTTAAAAATGGTGAATGAGACGAACGCCCTCTTTTTATAAAACTGCCCAGACAGCACTTCGGAACAGGGCCTCGATCGAGGCTTCGATTATGGCCCTCGAGCCTAGGCCTCGATCGTGACTTCGATCACAGGATCGACCCGGGACCTCGGATCATGGCCTCGATTATGGCATCGAGTTTGGTCCTTCAATCATAGCCTTGATCATGGCATCGAGCCTGAGCCTTCGATTGTGACCCTCGATCTTGGGTCTCGATCTTGGCCCTCGAGTCTTGCCTTCGATCATGGCCCTCGAGATGGACCTTCGATCATGGCTTCGATACACAAGCTCAAGCCTGAGCCTCGTCAACCCTGGCTTGATATCTGGGCTCGATACCTGGGCTCGATATCTGGCTCGATATCTGGGCTCAATATCTGGCTCGATATCTGGGCTCGATCACAATCCAGAATGCCCAACAGAAGAGGAAATATTGCAGCAACTTTTTAAGTCCAACTTTTGATCCGTTAACCATCCGAAACTCACCCGAGGCCCTCGAGATCTCAATCAAATATACCAACAAATCCTACAACATCATACGAACTTAGTCGAACCTCTAAATCGCATCAAACAACGCTAAAACCACGAATTATACCCCAATTCAAGCTTAATGAAACTAAGAATTTTCAACTTCTACATTCGATGCCGGAACCTATCAAATCAAGTCTGATTGACCTCAAATTTTGCACACAAGTCATACATGACATAACAGAGCTGTGAAGATTTTCAGAACTGGATTCCAACCTCGATATCAAAAAGTCAACTCCCCGGTCAAACTTTCAAACTTTAAATTCCTATTTTAGCCATTTCAAGCCTAATTTCACTACGGACTTCCAAATAACATTCTGATCACGCTCCTAAGTCCAAAATCAAATACGGAGCTGTTGGAATCATCCAAATTCTATTCCGGGGTCATTTGCACATAATTAGTCATCCGGTCACTATTTGAACTTAAACCTTTAGAGTTTCATCAAAATTCCATATATCGGGCTAGGAACCTCGGAATCTGATTCCGGTCATACGCACGAGTTCCAAATCACGATACGGATCTACCGAAACTGTCAAAACACTGATCCGAGTCCGTTTGCTCAAAATATTGATCAAAGTCAACACAATTGAGTTTTAAAGCTCTAATTCACATTTTAATCCATTTTTCACATAAAAACTTTTCAGAAATCTTTACGGATTGCGCACGCAAGTCGAGAAATAATAAATAGTACTTTTCGAGGTCTTAGAACATATAATTAATTATTAAATTTAAAGATGACTTTTTGGGTCATCACATTCTCCACCTCTTAAACAAACGTTCGTCCTCGAACGAGTTTAGAATTATACCTGAAGTGCTGAATAAGTGTGGATATCTATTCCGCATATTTTTCTCGGTCTCCCAAGTAGCTTCCTCAACTGGTTGGCCTCCCCACTGGACTTTTACTGCAGAAATCCTCGTGGACCTTAACTGGCGAACCTGTTTATCAACAATGGCAATTGGCTCTTCTTTATAACCCAAGCTATTATCTAGCTGAACTGTGCTGAAGTCTAACACATGTGATAGGTCAGAATGATACTTCCGGAGCATAGATCCGAGTCCGTTTGCTCAAAATATTGACCAAAGTCAATACAATTCAGTTTTAAAGCTCTAATTCACATTTTAATCCATTTTCACATAAACACTTTCCAGAAATCTTTACGGATTGCGCACGCAAGTCGAGGAATAATAAATAGTACTTTTCGAGATCTTAAAAATTATTAAATTTAAAGATAACATTTTTGGGTCATCACACAGAATTTGTAGACAATACATTTGCGTCGAGAAAATTAAATCAGGATCGAAAAATATCGCAACAATTGTAGTATTTGATTTTACATAATTTGAGTGTACAATCTCTATGAATTCTCTGATTCTTCTTTTCAATAGTAAATAAATTCAAAGGCCTTCGAGCTTGATCTTGAATATGTTGTTGTTGCCACGAACGATGATCTTGTTCTTGAGCTTGAGCTTGATTGCTTGAACTTGAATTTGATTTGTTCTTCGTTCTTGAGCTTGAACTTGATTTGTTCTTCGTTCTTGAGCTTGAACTTGATTACTTGAACTTGATTGCTTGAACTTGAAACTTTCGGAGAAATTTGTAGTGTTTTGATCCACGAGCTCTTTCTTGCTTCTTGTTATAACTTCTGGTCTCTTTTCTGGGTTATGAAGACCCCTATTTATAGTTATGGGAGGAGAGAGTTGTGATGAGAAAAAACTCTTTCCGACCAATCAAATTGAAAAGTGACAAGGCCGCATTTGATTGGCCAGAACATGTCACTTGTACATGTGGCGCAGTTTCATTGGCCATTTAATTTGACTTGACATGCCTTGTCATTTTGACACGTGGCCCGATTCTATTGGCTCTTCCGTTTGACTTTGCATGCAACTTCATTTCACACGTGGCACCAAACTTGACCTCTAGGAAGATAATATCTTGGGCCTGATGAAGTGGGCTCATCATTCGTAGCCCAATTAAATGGGATAACCCAATAATATTAGACCTTTATTTAAATAAATTTAATTAGATTTAAATAACTAAATCAATATATATTAGCCCATAATATTTATTTGGATTAGTATATGTAAATTATAATCTAAATTATTTATTTAATTTGAATCGAATAAATTTTACATGTCTACATAGGCATAGGAGATTAGAAATTTGTGGTAGAGATTTAGAACACATAAGTGGGTAGAGATGGAAACCAGCCATAAAAATCATTTATAGCATGGGTACCCACCCTAGGAGCCCTTCCCTACACTGCACATTCAATTATTTAGGGGTTGGGCCGTCAAATTTGGCTCAAGGCCTAATGATCCTTCCAACTCGTTCAAGATTGAGCTGGTTAATGACCCGCTCATTTATTGAGCTCAGTCCATCTTGACCTAACTCATCTCAACCCACTTTAAAGTTGGGCTGATTTTTAGCCCAAATTCATTCATGAGTAACTTTGCCAAAATATCTTAGAAATAATTGTTTTTGTTTGATATTTTATATATGATCATAACAAAAGAAAAGAAAGTCTTATTTAGTAATTATACAATTCATAAGAAAATAACACATATTAAGTATGGTTGGGCTATGACCCAAATTTTAGCATATCTTGTCCCAACCCATCTTAGCCAAGTAACGTTTGGACGGGTCATTTGACCCGCCCAATTATTGACTCAACCTGTTTTACCCCGCCCATTTGACACCCCGATTTAGGGGTATTGACTCAAATAGAAAAAGTCTTGTAAAATTTAAGCGATTTTTTAAATAAGTACAAAAATCGGATAACACTTGCCTGGTTTTGCGAGGTTTTGGGGTTTTTTTAACAAAAGGACAGTGTTTTGTAAAATATATACAAATTTGGACGAAACATTCAACTTATATATAATTTTCATATAACTTTTTGTTGTGTAACTCCAGTCAAAACATATAACTTACGTACAACTTGCATATGAAATTTTTGTTGTACAAAAAATTGATTAAAACTTACAACTTACATACAATTTGCATACAACTTACATAGAACTTGCATATATACAACTTATTTATATCTTCCTCTTCGATTTTAAATTTGAAATTCCAACCAAAAGAAACTCTAACTTTTACCAAACTCTCTCAAAATTGAGATATAGATTCCAAAGAGGTATTCTCAATTGTTTGCAACATTACCAAATTCAAACAAATAATAATTTTCCAAAATCTAAATATTAATATTTGTGTCATTTTCTAGATTCGGTATTCATTCTAGGGTGTGAATTATGTCTGATCTTATGATTTTGAGTACCAAAATGCATCACTAATATATATTTTCGGCTTGGGTATGCTTGGCGAGAGAGATATATAGAAAGAAAATGAGAAATATTGGAGCCTAAAATGCGAAAAAATAGAGCCTCATTCATTACATTGTATAAAATTATTAAATATAGTTATATAGGTAGTTAAATTGGAATCTCCATAATAGTGGTAATTATGTTTATAATTTTGCGGTAAAAATTCTTAAAATCAACACCTAACAAAAAAAGGGCATCCCAACGAACAATGTTGGGAAATGTGTTAGGCTAATAGAAGGAAAAAAATATTTAAAAGAGAAAGCAATAAATTGCACAAGACAAGACAAGATTTATGTAGTTTGACAATGTTTTCCTACTCCACGGCCACACAAAGAATAACTCTTTATTAATTGAAGAGAAAGAAGAAGTTGAGGGATGATTTACAATTGAGGAAGAGGATGCTTATTTATAGGCAGAGCGTCTGGTGAAAGAATATTTCAACGAATGTGAATACGAAGAGGACGACACCGCAAATTGCGCGTTGAATTCTTCTTTCACATTTGCAGCGTGGCAACTTTGACTTTTTCATGTTTGCTTTCTTCTCTTTTTCTTTATCTTCTTTTACAACTTTTGTCTTCTTTCTTTTATTTCTTTTACAGTTGGGTTTGTTCCTTTTAATCTCCCTCTCAAATCCATATACATCAAGAAAGAATATTTTTTAAAAAATATTTGCTGTTCTCTGGTGGCGCCTTCACATTATCAATCTTGAAGTCTAATTGAGGTGATGCGGCTTGAGTTTGTCAACACTGGCAAGTTTGGTCAACATGTCTGACGGGTTCTTTGAGCCTAAAATCTTTTGCAGGGAAAGAGTTCCTTCACTTATCGACTCTGGGATATGATGATACCTCAACTGGATGTACTTTGATCTTGCATGAAATACTGGATTCTTGGCAAAATGAATTATACTCTGGCTATCGCTGAAAATCTCACAATTATCTTGCTCTTTACCTAGCTCTTTAAGAAAGTTCTTGAGCCAGATCATCTCTTTTCCAGCCTCTGAGATTGCCATGTACTCTGGTTCTGTGTAGATAGAGCAACACTTTTCTGAAGTTTGGACATCCAGCTAACATCAGTACCATCTAAGATGAATGCGTAGCCCGTGGTATTTTTGCGACTATCCAGATCTCCACCTAAACTTGCATTAGCAAAACCTTGTAAGATAATATTGCTCCTTTTAAAACAAACTGCCACACCTACGGCGTCTTTCAGATATCGCAATATCCATTTTATACCTTCTCAATACTCCTTTCCTGGATCCGACATGTATCTACTGACAACTCCAACTGCATGGGCTATGTCAGGTCTAGTGCAAACCATAACATACATCAAACTTCCTACTGTTGAAGCATATGGAACTTTGGACATGTACTTCCTTTCTTCATCTGTCGTAGGAGATTGTTCCTCCGACATATTAAGATGGCTTATGAGTGGAGTGCTTCTGGTCTTTGCATCACGACGACTGAACCTGCTTAGTACCTTCTGTATGTACTTTTCTTGAGACAATATTAAGGTTACTTCAGACATGTCTCTACTAATCCTCATCCCAAGCATTTGCTTGGCTGGTCCTAAGTCTTTGATTTCAAACTCCTCCGTTAGTTATTGCTTAACCATGTTGATCTCATTTACGCTAGATCCTGCAATTAGCATATCATCAAATATACAATAGTAAAATGATACAGGATTCATCAAGATTTTTGATATAACAACAATGGACTATCTCACATCGTGTGAAACTATTGTTATGCATGAATCCATCAAATTTCTTGTACCATTATCGAGGATCTTGTTTCAAACCATACAAACTCTTCTTCAACTTATACACAAGGTTTTCTTCACCAGAAACTTGAAAATCTCCAGGTTTCTTCATGTAGATGTCTTCTTCAAGGTCACCATGCAAGAAAGCAGTTTTAATATCTAGCTACTCCAAATACATTTGTTTTGCAGTTATGATACTTAGCACCGACCTGATAGTAGTTAATTTGACTACATGAGAGAAGATCTCGGTGTAGTCAATTCCTTCCTTCTGCTGAAAGACTTTTACTACTAATCATGCTTTGTATCTCTTCTTACCATCATGCTCTTCCTTAAATCTGTACACATACTTGTTATGCAATGCCTTATTTCCTTTTGGTAACTTTGTAAGTATCCATGTTTTATTCTTTTGAAGAGAATTCCTCTCTTCTTTCATGGCTAGCTTCCACTTATCAGAGTTTATCATTTGTATTGCTTCAACAAAATGTCCTGATTCTCTAACATTAGTTAAAATTAAACAGTAGAGAGAGAGAGAGAGAGAGAGAGAGAGAGAGAGAGAGAGAGAGAGAGAGAGAGAGAGAGAGAGAGAGAGAGAGAGAGAGAGAGAGAGAGAGAGAGAGAGAGAGAGAGAGAGAGAGAGAGAGAGAGAGAGAGAGAGAGAGAGAGAGAGAGAGAGAGAGAGAGAGAGAGAGAGAGAGAGAGAGAGAGAGAGAGAGAGAGAGAGAGAGAGAGAGAGAGAGAGAGAGAGAGAGAGAGAGAGTTAACATATCTGGAGCATTCGTGACTCTTTTAGATGTCCTTAATGTAGGTTCAAGAGTAACTGATCCCGAATTTGATTTAAGTCCTGACTCTAGATTTGGTTTTGCATCTGATTCTATCTCCGGTTCCGGTTCTGGTTTCTGATCCAGATTGCTTCTGGTTCTTCATCTTCAATTTTGGAATCAGTTGTAATCCCTCTAGCCACTTCAATTTCTGAGATTGCTTCGAACTCAACAGTTTCAGATGTCTGTTTGCTGGTGCTAGTTGGTTCTACTTCAAGCTTGTCCTTGTACATCACATTTTCATTAAATGTGACATTCTTGTGTCTTAGGATCTTTCTATACTGATCATCCCAAAATCGATAACCAAAACTTCCCCATAGACAATAAAGAAACATTTCTTGGCTTTAGGATCAAGCTTATCTCTATAATCAAAGTTTACATGCACATAAGTAACACAACCAAAAAAATTCAGATCTGAGAGATTTACCTCATTTCCTGTCCATACCTCCTGAGGAATTTCAAAATTTAGCGGTACAGAGGGTCCCATGTTTATGAGGCAAGCTGTTGAGTTAACAGCCTCGGCCCAAAAATACTTTGGCAATACAAAATGTTTTCTCATACTTCTCGCTCGTTCATTTAGTGTTCTCTTCATCCTCTTAGTAAGGCCATTTTGTTCCGGTGTTCCATAAACTGTCCTGATTATTCTGATCCCATTCTCAGAGCAGAATGCTTAAAAATCTTGACTATCATACTCTCCTCCATTGTCAGACTTCAGAAATTTTAACTTTAGCGTGTGACGAGCGCAAAACCGATGTATAAAATTTAGTGTCGCTAGTCAAATATAGTATAATATTAAATCGTCTCCACAAAGATTGATTTAAATAATGTTATAATAAATTTTCAGCTCAACACTATATAGGATAATAAACCTTTGATTGATATTATTATCAAATACAAATAGAACTAAGATTATCAATAGTAAGAAACTAATGTCACTTTAATGACTAGTAACAATGATTGAATATCAGGGTGAAAAGTAAGGGTTGTGACAAGATATGTGATCAACTATTGTTCCAAGTAACTCTCGGTTAAGTTCATGCTTAACTTCTATTGACTCCTTCGATTTCAACATATGATTAGGCTACTTCAGGGATTCAAATTCTTCTTCCGAATGAATGAGATTCCTTTGATCAACCTAATAATAGGTCCTATGAACATATGCACAAAATAGTGAATGAATGATCTTTCGAAGAACACCTCTCGATTATTCTTCTAAACTGGGTTAATTGATAACTCTCTAAGCTCTTTCGTTTACCTAGAAGAGGCGTAAAATCAACCCAAACAATATAGCACAATGTGAATAGCAGTAACACTTCTCTTTCGATTAAAGTAAAATCACAATAAGCCTTGCAATTCAATTAATAACTCATTCAATGAATTCGGGCAGTTAACATAGAATAAAACCCAAAACGATAGTCAACTCACAACATCCATCAATAACCCTAAGAAAGATTACTCTATAATGGAGAAAGTACTCATCGCAAGAGTATTAGAAGAACAAGAAGACATTACAATTCTCAAATTCAAACAAACTTCTGTATTGAATGAATTGGAGCAAGTAATTTGCGTTTCCGTTGCTTCCTTCCTTCTTCGGAATCACTCCTACACAGCATAAAACGCACACTCAGTGGAAAATAAGACTAATTAAAGCTCAAATACTAGTAAAGTACAGCAAATTAGAGTGCAATTAATGGATAAAATATGCAATTGTAGCCTACCATCAGCGTGTTTGATTTTCAACTTCAGCTTTCCATATTTTAAAGGTAACAAACACATCATATTTATTTTTCAGAAAATAACTCATACCTTTCTTGTGGAATCATCAATGAAGGTGACATAATAGCGCGAGCCTCCCAGAGAAGTTACAGAAGCTGGTCCCCACACATTTGTATGCACTAGTTCCAGCTTCTCTTTCTTTGACGTCCTTCCAGCTTTTGAGAAACTAACTCTCTTTTGTTTTCCCGTAAATGCAATCTTCACACAAACCTAATGCAACATGCTTTAGGTTTGGCAACTTTTCATTGGATGCCAATAACTTCATTCCCTTTTCACTCATATGCCCGAGCCTCCGGTGCCACAATGTTGTATCATGACCATGATCAACTGTTGCTATAATATCTCTCTGTATTGCAGTTGCATACAGTGTTCTCGCCTTGAAGCCTCGTGCTATAACTAAATTTTCTTTAGTTATTTTTCATTATCCATTACCAAATACTGTTGTGTATCCCTCACAATCAATCTGACCCATAGATATCAGATTTTTCTTGAGGCCAGGAACATGTCAGACATTTTGTAATCTCCATAGCGTCCCTTGTGAAGTCTTTATATGAACTTCACCTTTCCCGACAATATATAAAGGTTCACCGCCTGCTAGAAAAACCTTCCCGAATTTTCAGCAATATAATTATGCAATAATTCTTTGCATGAGGTAGAGTGAAAGGATGCAACTGAGTCTAGAATCCAAGAATCGACTGGACTGTCTGCACAACAAATTAGTGCATCACTGACTTGTTCAGCAATTATATTTGATGAATTTTCATCCTTCTTCTTCTTTGGTTCTCTACACTGACTACTTTAGTGACCCTTTTTATCGCAATTCCAACAAGTAATATCCTTGCAATTTTTGGATTGCCTCTTCTCCTTGACTTTAATCTGCCATGACCATGACTTTGTCCTCTTTAGTTGCTTCTCCCCATGGTTTCGGTATTAAAAGCAGATCCTGGGGAATCACTTGATTCTCTTCGGCGAATAGCTTTGCTTAGAACCAAGTCTCTAATATCATTCAATTGGAGTTTGGTATTTTTTGATGAACGACTAACTACAGTTACCGTTACAGACCAACTCTTCGGTAGAGATGATATTAGAATCAATGCCCTCACTTCGTCATCAAATATTATATTAACAGAACTCAACTGAGTTAATATTATATCAAACGCATTGATATATTCCTTGACATACCCACCTTGTGTCATCTTTAAGTTGAACAATCGACGCATCAAATACACTTTATTTGAAGCAGATGGCTTCTCGTACATATTTAATAGCGCCTTCATCAGGCCTGTAATGGTTTTCTCGTTAATGATGTTAAATGCCATATTTCGTGTTAGCGTCAAACGAATCACACCACGGGCTTGGCGATCTAATATATTCAATCCGCTTTGGCTATATTCTCTAGTTTTACCTCGATCAAAGGTAAGTGTAATTTTTTCTGGTACAAATAATCCTCTATTTGCATTTTTCAGAATTCAAAATCTTTGTCATTGTACTTGTCAATCTTAACCTTCCCTTCTTCCAATGCTATTTTTCACAAAAAATATTTACGTGAACAGTTACGATGAATATTATTCCGTGTAAGAAAAAATATCCCAACCGTATAAGGTAGACAATAATCACTATCGATGAACACTACTATCACTATTAACGAATAGTACTTCACTATTGTGAATAATTTTAGTAATGATTATCACTAGTGTTGCACTATTCTTGTGAATAGTACATGCATCAACACCGTACTTTTATACCAAAATTATACTATCTATGCTCTGATACCAATTGTTGGGAAGTGTGTCAGACTAATAGAAGGAAAAAATATTTAAAAGAGAAAAGCAATAAATTGCACAAGACAAGACAAGACAAGACAAAACAAGACAAGATAAGACAAGACACGATAAGATTTACGTTGTTTGACAATTTTTGCATACTCCACGACCACACAAATAATAGTTCTTTATTAATTGAAGAGAAAGAAGAAGTTGATGGATAATTTACAATTGATAAAGCAGATGCCTATTTATAGATCGAGCATTTGGTGAAAGAAAATTTTCAGCGAATGTAAATACGAAGAGGACGACACCGCAAATTTCACGCCGAATTCTTCATTCACATTTGCAGTCGGCCAACTTTGACTTTTTCATGTTTTCTTTTTTCTCTTTGTCTTGTTTTACATATGTTGTCTTCTTTCTTTTATTTCTTTTACGGCTGGGTTTGTTCCTTTCAAACAAGACATCTCGCGTTCATGCAGGGTTCGAGACAGGATCACACCTCAAGAGGTGTGATGTAGACAATCTACCCAATGCAAGTATTAATGACTATTTCCATGGTTCGATCCCGTGACTTATAGGTCACACGAACACAACTTTTATGTTTTAACACTTAGCAAATTCCTTATAAAAAGGTTTTCACATGACCCATCAAAATGTAAATGATTGAAGAAAAAAATGACTTTAAACAGAAAAAACAAATCACATGTGGGGTTGAACAGAGATTGTGGTTTGATACGAAAGAAGTAAGTGAGGTTTCATTTGCAATAATGCCTGAAAGGACACATTCATAACACATTCAGTGGTTCTACTTTTTTTGGTTGGATCTCTGATATCTTGTGTTATTTTAACTCATGCAATCAAATGACACGTCCCACTCACTTAGTGGCACATGCATATTGGATCATCAACTAATATATATATAGTGAGTTTACTTTCTTGCATTGCTCGATTGTTGTATTACGTAAAAATTATTAATATAGAATTTAATATTTTTAAATGATTAGGATTTTGTAAACTTTAAATTCTAACTCCACATGTGGTGTTAATAGTTATAAATCATATTATCAAATTGAAGTGACACATAATAATACATGTATTTTATAAGTTTAATTTGGTAACTTATACACTAAAGTAAATAACTTTTTTTAATTGATTAAGATACATCGATGATATGCCTAAATTTAATTATATGCAATTGAAAGGTCCTTCGCCTTTAACTAGATATCTTGTTGAAGTTATAAAAATGGACAAACGTGTGTTTTCTCTTTACATAGTATGAATCTGAATTCATACAAGTAGATATCAAATACCAATGATTTCACCCAAATATGATACTTCCTCTATTTTAATTTAGGTACGTAAAACTATTACTATTATGGAAATCAAAGAAAGTTTTCTTCCCACGTTTCTTGCAAATACTTTTTAAATATTTTAAATTTTTAACTATTATGATTTATAATACTTTTATGTAATTTCTAAATATGTAATTTTATTTCAAATAATTTGAGAATATATGCTCAAATTCTCACCTAAAATTAGTTAATTTGACCCTCATACTCCGGAAAAGTTAACACAAACTGAAAAGGGAGTATAATTTCCTAGGAGTGTTCATAAGTCAATACAATAAAATATTTAAATATTCGGTTCGGTTTTTGATATTCAGTTTCTTAAAATGATATACCAAAAATCATACCTAATTAAATTCGGTATAGATCGGTTTCTTTTCTTTCGATTTCGATTTATTCTGCCCCGCAACTTCGGCGGTTTGACTTAAATATTAACTAGTGCATAAAGTCATAAACTGTAATATTCTTCGTTAAAATACTCAAATATATAAAATAAAAACGTTCTAAGCTCAATTGAATGTCAACAAAAAATTTACCATAACCAGCAAGTATCAGCACATAGAGTGAGAAAAATTAAATTATAAAGGAATAAATTTGATCATTAAAAATGTCTTGTTACTTGCTTAGAATTAATTATTGAACTTAGATAATACAATAAGTACTAATCCAATAGATACAACATCAATCCACGAGCAACGGAGTAAGAAACACCCTCAAACCGTAGGAACATTACGATAAATTGTTTGACAACATGGATAGTAAGAAACCTACCTTATTCTTCCATTTTCCTAAAGAAGTACATGAGCTTTATTTCCAACCTTAATATGAATGCCAAAAAATATATTGTGTAACTTAGTATATTATAGATCCCAAAGATTGAATGAGTTGGTTGGGTGAATGACTATCCACATGGAATTACTTGAGATCGATTCCCCTCACCAACAGCCTTCTCAGTCAGAGCTTATCGCACCGGACATGCCTAATGTCATTTACATTTCTTGTGTGATTTGTGAGCTATTGCACAGTGAACATGTTACCGAGTGCACATCCGAAGGATAGCGACGACTTTCCCTGGGAATTTTCCAAAACTCTTAGTATATTATAATTAATAATATGTGTATTGTGTAACTTAGTATATATTTCGATATTATCTTTTAATTAAATGCCAAATACCACTCCTAATAGTAAATGTTTTAAAAACTTAAACCAATTACCATACCAAAATATCGAATACCCAAAACTAATGTTTTCAATTTTTGGTAATTTGTATTTATCATATGGGCTACTCTAGTGGTGAGCACCCTCCACTTCCAACTAAGAGGTTGTGAGTTCGAGTCACCCCAAGAGTAAGGTGGGGAGCTTTTGGAGGGAGGGAGCCGAGGGTATATCGGAAACAGCCTCTCTATCCCAGAGTAGGGGTAAGGTCTGCATACACACTATCCTCCCTAGACCCTGTTAGTGAGATTATACTTGTTTGTTTGTTTGTTTGTTTGTTGTAGTTGTTATTGTTGCTGCATATTATGCGCAGCCCTAAATTATCTATAAAAGGGAGGTTGGTGATAGTTTAATTCCCAAGCTCTTTTCTAAAAATCCATAATAATGGTTTCTCCCGTAGAAGCCATTGTAGGACTAGTAACCCTTACACTTCTCTTCTACTTCCTACGGACCAAAAAATCTCAAAAACCTTCAAAACCATTACCACCGAAAATCCCCGGAGGGTGGCCGGTAATCGGCCATCTTTTCTACTTCGATGACGACGGCGACGACCGTCCATTAGCTCGAAAACTTGGAGACTTAGCTGACAAATACGGCCCGGTTTTCACTTTCCGGCTAGGCCTTCCACTTGTGTTAGTTGTAAGCAGTTACGAAGCTGTAAAAGACTGCTTCTCTACAAATGACGCCATTTTCTCCAATCGTCCAGCTTTTCTTTACGGTGAATACCTTGGCTACAATAATGCCATGCTATTTTTGACAAAATACGGACCTTATTGGCGAAAAAATAGAAAATTAGTCATTCAGGAAGTTCTCTCTGCTAGTCGTCTCGAAAAATTGAAGCACGTGAGATTTGGTAAAATTCAAACGAGCATTAAGAATTTATACACTCGAATTGATGGAAATTCGAGTATGATAAATCTAACCGATTGGTTAGAAGAATTGAATTTTGGTTTGATCGTGAAAATGATCGCCGGGAAAAATTATGAATCCGGTAAAGGAGATGAACAAGTGGAGAGATTTAGGAAAGCGTTTAAGGATTTTATAATTTTATCAATGGAGTTTGTGTTATGGGATGCTTTTCCAATTCCATTGTTCAAATGGGTGGATTTTCAAGGCCATGTTAAGGCCATGAAACGGACATTTAAGGATATAGATTCTGTTTTTCAGAATTGGTTAGAGGAACATGTCAAGAAAAGAGAAAAAATGGAGGTTAATGCACAAGGGAATGAACAAGATTTCATTGATGTGGTGCTTTCAAAAATGAGTAATGAATATCTTGATGAAGGTTACTCTCGCGATACTGTCATAAAAGCAACTGTGTTTGTAAGTTCATCTTCATTTTTCATTATTCAGTTTGATTTTGAGGAATAGACAGGTTAATAATAATTTAAGTAATTAGATTATCTAAATACTAAGGATGATTATAGAATGGAAAATGGAAAAAAGATGAGAGTTTTTTGTGCCCCGATTAATCTATCTTTGGGAGTTGGGAGTTAAAGCGACCAATGGGGACTTTTTTTCGGAGCTCGATTTTGAGACTCTGATTAAAGATGAAAGAGTATTTATACGGTAAAGTAAAAGACTTCTTCTCTTTTTTTAGTTTAAAATTCTTTAATTGTTTGTTAAATATAGATTCATGTTTTTTTTTCTATTTCTAAAAATAATGGTGCTTGAATCAGGTCGTTGGCTTTTTAGCAGCAATATAGTCAAAGCTAATATCCATGTTATTTGGTTTTCGAATAAGTTATATTGAAATTATATAATACGGGTATTAAATAATAACATGGTTATTTATAGGATATGCTTTTTTTTATTGGATAAATATTATTTTATTGAATTAAAAATGAAATACACAGGTAAGGTATAAAACGTGTATTTGATTTTACACTAGATAAATTTGACCTCGTACATCTCTAAGAGAAGAGCTGAAATAAATAAATTTTAAATTTCAAAAAAATAAATAAATTCATTAGTATAATGAGATGTGCATACTTGACAATTACTATACTAACTAGAACAAGGTTCAGCAGATAGTGACGCTAACCTACTTTTGTATTGAATTATCCTTTTTAACTTTGTTCTAATTTGTCCACAGAGTTTGGTCTTGGATGCTGCGGACACAGTTGCTCTTCACATGAATTGGGGAATGGCATTACTGATAAACAATCAACATGCCTTGAAGAAAGCACAAGAAGAGATCGATAAAAAAGTTGGTAAGGATAGATGGGTAGAAGAGAGTGATATTAAGGATTTGGTATACCTCCAAGCTATTGTTAAAGAAGTGTTACGATTGTATCCACCAGGACCTTTATTAGTACCACATGAAAATGTAGAGGATTGTGTTGTTAGTGGATATCACATTCCTAAAAGGACTAGACTATTCGCAAATGTGATGAAATTGCAGCGCGATCCTAAACTCTGGCCAAATCCTGATAAGTTTGATCCAGAGAGATTCTTCGCTGGTGATATTGACTTCCGTGGTCAGCACTATGAGTTTATCCCATTTGGTTCTGGAAGACGATCTTGTCCGGGGATGACTTATGCATTGCAAGTGGAACACCTAACAATAGCACATTTGATCCAGGGTTTCAATTACAAAACTCCAAATGACGAGCCCTTGGATATGAAGGAAGGTGCAGGCTTAACTATACGTAAGGTAAATCCTGTAGAAGTGACAATTACGCCTCGCCTGGCACCTGAACTTTATTAAAACCTAAGATGTTTTATCTTGGTTGATCATTGTTTAATACTCCTAGATGGGTATTCATCTATTTTTTTTCAATTAATTGTCAGTATGAGTTTTTCTAATTTGGTAAGTTTGTAACAAGTAAAGAAGGGATTATGCTAATATATATATGCAGAAAATAATTGAAATGAAATTTAATGGAAATTGTGTACGGCTGGATAAGGGAACACAACTATCAAAGACAGAGGCAGAGCTAGGATTTAAAGTGTATGTGTTCTAAATTATAACATTACACTTCAAGTTGCCACTAGAAGACCCTAAAAATCACAAAACAAAATTACACTTCAAAGTTGTATGTTTCATAATGCTATAAAAATCTATTCTTTATCTTCTTTGACATAGTTCAATTTGTAAACTTAGTTTAGCCAGTTAGTATATATAGTAGCGTCAATTCAATTTGTTTGTCTCACAAAGAGACCCACTTTATAAAAGATTAAAATAAGAAACTGAACCAACATTGGAAGCATTCAAAGTGTTAAAAGGCCACTACATATGAAAGTTTTCTTTTTTTTCTGAGTAGTATCCATGTGAATGCAAGTTGGTCTCACTAAGAAACTAAAAACAAGAAAGTCTGTCGATTTGTCGGAGAATCTAAGTTTGAACTTTTGAAAAGTACAAAAGCACAAATTGACAAAGAGAATGATGTTTAAAATGTGGGACAACCCTAGAATCAAAGATTACAAATCAGATTTTGTATAAATTGTCAAATATAAAATATAAGAGGAAATCATGAAGAAGAAAAATCAGGAAAGAAGAATTGAAGAAGGAAGAAGGATCTAACTTCTAAGGGAGAAAGAGCATACACAACGAGAGTTTGAGGGCATCCGGCTCCGGCAGATGATACTTGCAGCGATCAAAAGACTGACAGAGGCAGAACTGAGAACCCTAGCTTTTTTGATTTGGGAATTGGAAAGGTAAAAGGTGTGTTGGCTGTTTTTGTTTAAAAGAATTTGTTTATTAGAAAAAGAAAAGGCTTTATGTTTTATTTATTAAAAAGAATAAATATTAGTTTAAAGTAAGTCAAAGTATCGTTTGAAGTTGTTTGAGAATTAAGACGTCATTAGTTTGTGCTTTTTAAGTTTTTTTTCTTGTAAAAAATAACAAAATAGCACACTACTTCCAGCGGGATTCGAACCAACATGTTCTCCCAGCGAACCCAGAACTCTTAACATTGAACCCATGCCTCTTTTGTTATTGGGTTCGGCATGATATATTAATATAGAAACAGTAAATTTTTCAATACAAATATAGGGTTTCGAGAAAAGTCACTGAGTTCGTCCGAACCCGTACCTTCTAATGTAGTTCCGCCCCTGATCAAGGAGACAAAAAACTATGTGAAGTAAAAGAATAAATTTGTCACTGATTGCTACTAAAAACCTAACAAAACCTTTCAGAAAAGAACCACTTGTATAAGTCGAGGTTGAGAATTGAAGGAATGTGCCCGACCTATCCACCTAAGCCTTGCTTAGAGAATTGACGCTTTCTAACTCTCTGAGGAGCTCCACTCCTATATCAATTAAAGTCGCCCCTCCCCTTTTTTACTGTCTCCGCTTGCTCCACTTATTTTGAAACTTCTAATAAAGAGCAGTGGTATTTGTTTCAAAACAGCTGATTTTTTACGGAACTAAAACTATTTGCTAATAACGTTTGAAAACAGACGTCAAAAGTTGTGTACAACCTGTATGCTATCAGGCCTAGTATAGACTATAAATACTGTATAGTAAAGGGCTTTTCATTTGTAATAAGAAACAGACAACACCTTGCATGTGCATCAAAACTGCTATTGACGTAAAATATAGTAATCTGAACTACCAGTTTTCCAATATATACAAATACTAGTAAGGGCACAATGTGAACAAACTCTACTATTGTAAATAAAGCTATAGTGATAAAGCCCGTGCCCAACGTGAACAAACTTATACTATTGTAAATAAAAGTACATTGATAATAGAATGAGCTTGTATGCAGGAGAGAAATAGAAGACTACAAAGCTACTACAGAATGTTACAGTTATTCAGAAGAGAATAGAAGACTACGGTGCTACTACATAAAAGTTACTCTTTCTAATCTTTCTATTTCTAATTCATATACTGGATGGCTGAATGTTTGGAGAAGAAAAGTTCAACACACTGCACCCTTTACACTAAACAGAACCAAAGGCTGTCTTAGAGAAACATCCAAAGATCTGCAATTATGTTATTACTACCTTAGTAAATGGTTGGTGACAAATGATCACTTTTTCTCTAGAATACGTGTTTGTTGAATTCGTAATTATAGAAGTTCACATGTATGGTATACTTCTAATTAATAGCAGACAAATTGAAGTCAATTGACATGCAGAACATCAGAAAGAGAAAGAAAATGTTTTTCCCCATCTAAAAGTCCATTAACCTGCAAAATTTGACACTATAATCACTGTGAAACCATACATCTACCCAGTGGTATACAACAGCAGCAATTCCAGCAAAAAGAACAAGAATAAGAAAGAAGCAGCAGTAAATCAGGAGCAGCCCTCAGCCCACCCTGACACGAAAGCTAGTTCTGTGCGATGATTGTACTATATCTTCAATTTTATGTCAACATCAATAGTTACTTCAACAGAGTGATTCTTGAGATTGCCATTTATGTGGCAGTAACACTTACCACGTCAGGGTAAAAGACATTCAAATAGTGTGATATTGACGCAATAAGATAATACCGCGGACAAAAGAGACCAAGTTTGGATTAAAGCACGACAAAACAAAACTATATACTGTCAAAACTGGTTAGTCCTTCGTGCAAACTGGTCGAAATGGTAATGCATTGGATCGAAGAGCGTTTTCATAATATCGGGTTGAGGTCCGAAGTCAGGTCACCAACCTTTGAGCCCTAGGGACAGATCAATGTTGAGCTCGATATCATTACCGAGCTCGAATCCAAATAAAACTATGATGCAAAGTGAAGTTATCGAGCTTATGAGGCAGAGACCGACCAACACTGACCCCGAATAAATACAAGGATCTGATTTAGAATCGAGCTCGAGTCAAGATCGAGAGCTCGAGTCGATATCAAGCTCGAGTCAATATCGAGCTCATAGACAAGAGCCGTTGCAATCGCACTAGAGGAGAGAATCCTGACAGGAATTATGAAAAAAACTAATTTATCATGGGTCTCCCACTATGTATTTTTAATTATATCTAAAGTAGGATCCCTCCACTATAAAGGGGATGGTTATTATTTCTATAAGGACCAAGTTTTGGCATACATTGTAACTGAGATATCATACACTCCTATGTTGAAGAGTTATCCTTTTTTATCTTCATAGATTGATTCATCTTGCTTAATTTATAAATCATCTTCTTTCCAACTTTGCTTATTTTTCATTCTCTACCGTCAACACTCGATATTTCTATTCATTCTTACGATTTGTGTCAAGTTATACCACATACCCTTAGAAATACGTACAAATTTAACTCTATCCGTTTTTTGGGTAAACAGTTTGGCGCCCGCCGTAGGGCTAAGGATAATAGTGATTATTTAATACGAATCTGCAAAAACACACCATTTTACGCTTATATTTGGAAGTACCTTTGATTTCGGATTAGTAACGATGAGCTTTCAAATTAAATGGCCTTACCTATCGACAACGAAGCTGGCCTTCAAGGTGAGAACAACAACTTGACGCCCAGGGCCAGAATGCCGCTTGTCGACGCCGTTGGAGCTCAAGTCAAAGTACCATTAGACGTTAATTCACATGTGGCCATTGAGGCAAACCTACATTCTGAACCTGAAAATAGCATTTATGGTGGCACTTGATCTGCAGCTCGAGATACCCATAACGTCGAGAAAAACGGCATCAGCTTGCATATGATTTTTGAAATGTTGCAAGCTCAACAGGCAGTAATAGCTCAGTTGCAAAGTCAAACCCAGATACTGAGTAGGATGGAGCCCAGTATACCCCAAGAAATCACCCATAGAACGGAACCAGCTATAGTAAAGTCAAATGAGCAAGAGTCGGGGACTAATTCTGAAATTGCTAAGATGTTCGAAGAACTGACCAAACGAATAGAATCAGGAGAAAGGAGGATCGAAGCAAACGACAAAAAGGTGGAAACATATAACTCCAGGGTTGATCAGATCCCGGGGGCACCACCGATATTGAAGAGCCTATATTCCAAAATATTCGTACAAAAGCCTCCCCACCAAGCGCGGCTCCTAAACCGATCCCAAAGAAATTTTGCATGCCCGAGATTCCTAAATATAATGGAACTACCGACCCCAACGAACATGTCACTTCTTACACATGTGCCATTAAAGGAAACGACCTGGAGGACGATGCAATCGAATCCGTATTATTGAAGAAATTCGGTGAAACCCTGTAAAAGGGAGCCATGATATGGTATCATAATTTACCATCCAATTCTATCGATTTATTTACTATGCTTGCAGATTCCTTCGTAAAAGCACACGCCGGGGCCATAAAGATTGAGACCAGGAAGTCAGACCTGTTCAAGGTAAGATAAAAAGATAACGAGATGCTAAGGGAGTTCGTATCTCGTTTTCAAATGGAACGAATGGATCTGCCACTAGTCATAGACGATTGGGTTGTTCAGGCTTTCACTCAAGGTTTGAACGAATGAAGTTCGACGGCTTCACAGCGGTTGAAGCATAAACTGATCGAGTACGTAGCTATTACTTGGGCTGACGTGCATAATCGGTACCGGTCTAAAATTAGAGTCGAAGACGATCAGATGGGTTCTGAACCCGCTGCTAGAAGGGACATCAATCGAGAACAAGGTCCGATCAGGGACCTATACCGACCATATGGTGGAAACCACAGGATCAATAAATCGAGACGTAACCCCAGACAAGGCAATAAAATGAGTGATCGAGGTCAAGGGTCTTGAGGTCTGATGAACAGAAATGGGTTCGACAGGTCTATCAGACCTAAGGAAGCACCAAGATTATCGGAGTATAACTTCAGCATCAATGCATCCGCCATCGTATCGGCTATCGGATGCATCAAAGACACTAAATGGCCTCGACCCATGCAGACCGATCCTTCCCAGAGGAACCCCAATCAAATGTGCGAATATCATGGCACCCATGGCTACAGAACGGAAGATTGTAGGCAACTAAGAGAGGAGGTAGCCCGGTTATTCAATAAAGGGCACCTTCGAGAATGTTTAAGCGACATGGCCAAAAACCATTTCAAAAATAGGGATTTCGATAAACAAAACGAATAGGACGAACCACAGCACATCATCCACATGATCATCGGTGTCATCGATACCCCTCAAGAGTCGATGCTTAAACGCACTAAGACATCGATTATATAAGAAAAGCGACCTCGAACTTAGGATTACGCACCCATAGGAACCTTGTCCTTTGATGATGAAGATGCAGAAGGAATCTTGCAACCTCACAACGATGCACCGGTAATATTCGTACTTATGAATAAAACTAAAGTTAAGCATGTGTTAATTAATCCAGGCAATTCGTCCAATATTATTAGATCGAAGGTTGTAGAACAACTCGATCTACAGGACCAGGTCGTACCCGCAACCATAGTTCTAAACGGATTCAAGATGGCATGTGAAACCACCAAAGGCGAGATAATTCTGCCGATAAACGTGGTTGGGACCATCCAGGAAACAAAGTTCCATGTAATCGAAGGCGACATGAGGTACAATGCCATTTTTGGAAGTCCATGGACCACAATATGAGAGCTGTACCTTCGACCCTCTACCAGGTTCTTAAATTCCCAACATCGGAGAGAGTCAAAACAGTGTATGGAGAACAACCGGACGCAAGAGAAATGTTTTCCATCGAAGAAGAAATTTTGATATCCTCACCTTCGTCAACAAAGGGGTCGGATTCAAAAGGGGAACGAGATGCCAAATAGCAATCACAAACGTCAGTTCGACCCAACTAGAAGATTAGAAGATTGACAAAGATGATGAGCAAGGGATCCCTCGATATTTTGTGGTCCCCGATGATTCCGACGCTACCCAATCAACGGTCGAAGAACTGGAGCAAGTCGTACCAATCGAATATCTTCCCGAACGAAAGGTATACCTGGGAACGGGATTAACCCCCGAACTCAGACAAAAGCGTATTCAATTTCTTATTGATAACATAGATTGTTTTGCTTGGCCCCATTTAGACATAACAAGGATCCCACCGGATATAATGATGCATCGGCTAGGCCTGGACCCTAGGTTCAAACTGGTTAAGCAAAAGAGAAGATCCCAGTCCGAGGTAAAACACGCATTCATAAAGAACGAGGTAACTAAACTTCTCAAAATAGGGTCCATCCGGGAAGTGAAATATCCCTAATGGTTAGCCATTGTAGTTGTAGTCCCTAAAAAAGGGAACAAACTTAGAATGTGTGTAGATTACAAGGATTTAAATAAGGCGTGCTCCAAAGATTCTTTTCCACTACCTAACATCGATCGCATGATCGATGCCACGACCGTCCACGAGATCCTTACTTTTCTCGATGCCTATTTCGGGTACAATCAAATTCAAATGCCCTTCGGGCTAAAAAAGACTTCGTTTATCACAAAGTATGGAACCTATTATTATAATGTAATGCCCTTCGGGCTAAAAAATGCAGGAGCTACTTGCCAACGCCTAGTAAATAAAATGTTCGAGGAACAAATAGGTAAATAAATGGAAGTTTATATTGATGACATGCTAGTTAAGTCTCTGCGCGCAGAGGACCATTTGGCTCATTTGCAAGAAACATTCAGGATTTTAAAGAGATACAACATGAAGCTCAACCCCGAAAAATGTGCTTTCGGGGTCGGTTCGGGCAAGTTTCTTGGATTCATGGTATCGAATTGGGGGATCGAGATTAACCCCGATAAAACCAAGGACATCAAAGATATCACCGTCGTGGACAATGTAAAAGCTGTGCAGAGTGACGGGACGGATTGCTGGCTTAGGCCGATTCATTTCAAGGTCGTCGGATCGAAGTCACAGATTTTTCTCTCTACTCAAAAAGAACGATTTCGCCTGGACCCCGGAATGCCAACATGCATTAGAGGAATTGAAACGATAAATATCGAGCCCACCACTGCTGCATACTCCAAAGGCAGATGAGAAACTTTGCTTGTACTTGGCAGTATCGAAAATCGCGGTAAGTGGTGTCCTAGTTGTAGAAGATCAAGGTACGCAATTTCCCGTTTATTATGTAAAAGTCGAACTTTAGGGGAAGCAGAAACTAGATATCCACACTTAGAGAAATTGGTACTAGCACTGATAAGCACCTCTAGAAAGTTAAGACCATACTTTCAATGTCACCCCATATATGTATTAACTACTTAACCACTTCGTAATATTTTTGTCACGACCCAAAATCTAACAATGGTCGTGATGGCACCTATCGTGTTACAAGGCAAGCCTACTTCCGAAAATATTACTACTAAATCGATTATAAGAATTTAATAAAACATTTACAACATTTGCATTTTTCATAAACTAAATCAACTCTAAATATAATTATAGAAATACGGAAATGAGCCCCAAACATCGGGGTGTCACTAAATCATGAGCGTCTAAATCTATGAACTAAGAAATAAAACTGTCTAACTGTCAATATAGTCGAAAAGAAGAAATGATAAAAGGAGTGACAAGGTCCTGCGGACGCTAGCAGCTACCTTGCAGTCTCCAATGATAGCCGGCCTGAACTCAACGATCGTCGCGCTATAACTCACCTGGATCTGCACATAAAGTACAGGGTGTAGTATGAGTACAACAGACTCAGTAGTAACAGAAATAACTAAGGAACTGGGCACTAGTGATGAGCTAAGTAAAACAATCCAATTATTTATTTTCACAATTTAAAAATAAACAGAAATAAACAGGTAAATTCCATAACTCAGTAAATGCCACAAAGAAGTTTAACAGATAAATGCAACAACAACACAATTAAATACAACCTCACAGCAGTGTCACTCCATCACACATCACTCTCACTCAGCACTCAACACTCAAGACACTCAACACTCTGCGCTCACTGGGGGTGTGTACAGACTCCGGAGGGGATCCCAAAGCCCAAGCGCTAAGCACGGACAACTCACGTGCTATGCGGACAACTCATGAGCTATGGTATCAATACCTGGACCCGCACGGTCAACTCATGTGCTACGCGGACAACTCACGCACTATGGTATAAATATCCTCACAACCAGGCCACCGACCTCACTCAATCATGTATCTCAGTAGCCTCACCATCATCAACAAATAAGGGCATACAGTGCCACATCAAGTATCACAGCATAATAGCAAATAATAGAGACCGAGATAAACATGTACAATAATTTCTATGACTGAGTACAAATAATGTGAGCATGAATAAAGCCTAAGCATGATCTCTAACATGAAGACAAACAAGTTCAACGATAATAGCCATTAGGCCTCACAGCTTCACGAGACGGACCAAGTTTTAATCCCTCGCGGTGCACACCCACACGCCCGTCACCTAGTATGGGTATCACTTCCAAACAATCACGTGATGTCAAATCTCCGGGTTTATACCCTCAAAGCCAGAGTTAAAACTGTTACTTACCTTAACAACGTAAAATCCTACTCCGGGATGCCCTCATCTTTGGACTCGGTCTCCAAAAGTTCTAAATCTAACCATAATCAGATAAATACCATCAACATAGGCTAACAAATCGAATTCCATAATAAAAACTACAAAATATGCCAAATATCCGAAACCGACCAAAACCCTCCCCTTGGGCCCACGTCTTGAAATTAGTCAACAATGGTAGAATCAAAACCCTCATCCTCTCCCGAGTCTAACCATATAAAATTTATCAAAATCGAACTCCGTTTGGTCCCTCAAATCCCTACCTAAAACTCTCCAAAACTCAAGCCCTAAGTCCCTCAATTTTACTTTGAAATCATCAATAAAATCCAAAACACGAAGATGGATTAATGAAATATAACCAAAACCGAGTAGAGAACACTTACTCCAATACCTATGGTGAAAATCGCTTCAAAAATCGCCCCAATCCGAGCTCCCTAACTCAAAATATGACCGAATGGACAAACCCTTGTTTTATATATTTTTCTGCCAGCTATTATGCCTCATTTCTCATGCCAAACAATCCCGAAACTCACTTTTTATGCCTCCAATGCATTCCTTGTGAAATGCTAGTTACGTTAGGCTTTTGAATCACTCAATTTGACCTTATAATGAAGGAGATATGTTGGTTTCAATATTTGCAAATAGTGTAGATTTTTAAATACGCCGTCAGTGGCAATTTCGTAATTAATCTGAAAAATCTAGCAACCTAATTCTTAGTAAAATGACCATAAAATTCTCATACGATGTCCAAATTCGACGATTCTTTTTGCTACGAGTCCGTAATTACGATACGGATATACTGCTTCAATCAAAAAAAGAAATCGGAGCTCATTTGTTCAATATGATATCATTTATGTTTGAAGAAACGACATCGAAACATAAGAAAAATGAGCGCAACACAACCTAAACCTATACGAAATTCACCCGAGGCCCTCGGGACTTCAACCAATAATTCCAACAAGTCATATATTACTACCCGAACTTAGTCAAACATTCGGAACACCCAAAACAACACCAAAACACCAAATCAACCTCGGATTCAAGCCTAAGAACTTCTAAACTTCCAACTTTCGCCAATTCAAGCCTAATTCTACCACGGACCTCCAAATTACATTCCGGACACACTCCTAAGTCTAAAATCACCCAACGAAGCTAATCGAATCAAAAAAATCCACATCTGAATTTGTTTAGTCATAAGTCAACTTCCGGTTGACGTTTCTAACTTAACTTTCTAACTAAGAGACTAAGTGTTCATTTCACTCCAAAACTACTCCAGGACCAAACCTACCAACTCGATACAACTCAACACCGTTGAACAATACATAAAGCAGCAGGAATGGGAAAACATGTCTATAACTCTCGGAACGACTGGCCAGGTCGTTACAATTTTACACAAGCCCGAACTATGAGGCCGATTGGCCAAATGGGCCGTCGAACTCAGTGGGTACGATATATAATATCAACCACGGACGGCCATGAAGTTTCAAATTTTAGCGGACTTCATGATCGATTTCACGCTAACCCTCAAACCCGAAGTCGAAAAAGAACTCTTGTTGAAATTGAGTACATCATCGGGGGTATGGAGACTTTTCATAGACGGGGCTTCGAACCTAAAAGGGTCCGGGCTAGGCATCATTTTAAAGCCGCCTACGGGTAGCACTATTAGGCAATCTATCAAAACTACTAGGCTAACTAACAACGAGGCCAAGCATGAAGCCATGATTGCAGGTCTCGAGTTAGCTAAAAGCTTGGGAGCAGTAGTCATTGAAGCCAAGTGTGACTCTTTACTGGTGGTAAATCAAGTAAACAAA